>PVHP010042227.1:0-15080 GCA_004024765.1 Zapus hudsonius
GGGAAAAAAAGCTTCACAAATTGACTATAAATCAAATTAATTGAATTTAAATATAAGCAATTTTTGTACCTATCTTTTTTGTTATTTATCAGGAATTTAAAAGTTTACATTTATCTGAGCATGTCTGCAGGGCAGAGAAGGCCATTGTCATTTGTCCCGCGCCCCAGCAGCCCTAAGCTGCCTGGCCAGTTTCAGTGACCAGCTGAGCTGGCTCAACTTGGAGAGGGGCCTCACAGCCACACCATATGGAGGTATGTAGATATACCTTCTGCTGGCAGGTTGGAAGAGAAAATAGTTTTTTTAGTCTGTATTTAAGCAAAAATGCAAAAATCATATTACTAAAAAAGAGGTAGAAATCCAAAATCATACCAGTAAAAGAAGCAAAAATCAATTTCTCGAGCCGCTAGTCTCTTTCAAACAAAAGGCTGTTAATATCACCTGGAGGGAAGCACTGCTCTCTGGCAAGTCCTTTGTTCTCAGCTGCAGGGGCCGGATTTTCATTTTGGAGAAGAGGAAAAAAACTTTTTTTTTCTGTTCCCAAAAAGCTATGAAAATTGAAATAAAGAATTATAAGATTTTCTGGAATATTGTATTCCCGGACAATGCACCATCTGAAATGGTGAGCTGGGGGTGAGAATTTAGATAATGCCCAGCAAAAATTCTAATGCACCCCAAAACTTAAGTTCTTCTCTACAAAGTTAAAGAACGAAAATCATAGACAACAAGATAGTAAGGTATAGTGGGAGACTTTATTATTTAAGGGAACATGGGTTGTTACAGAGTTCTCCAGCCACCAGTGTGGAGAGAAAAACGTGGACCGTTTAATAGAACTTATGTTGTTTAGCTAAATAAGCAGAAATGGGAAAGATCATGAGAAGAAAAGATTCATGTGGAAGAGAAATCCAGCCCCTTACCACAGGCTGTGGTAGGGCCTGGGGAGACCTTACTGGTCCCTGGAGAGTCAGAGGTCCATTTGCCAGCCTGCCATGTGGGGAAGAGAGAGCTTTTTTCTAGGAAAGTTAGTTTAAGTTTTCCCCAGGTGAGTCAGAGAGACAGCTGATTGGTTCATATCTGACCAATCAGTTTTTAGCCCCTATTTTTTTTTTATCTCTAGATAGTCACCTCCCACTCAAGGGGAGGGTGTTTCTGGAGCTGCCTGACCCATCACAGTATGAACTGCTTTTGTATTTTAATTGAAAACCTGAAATCTTTTTAAGAGAGGGACAGGTATGAAGAAGTTGAAATTTACAGAACCACTGGAAAGTACCTCCCACCTCATCCCTTCCGGATGCTGTGATAATCAGCCACATGCTGCTGGGATGAATCTTGAAGCCAGGCACAATTTAGGGGAGGAAAGTATTTATTCAAGCAATAGATCCAGGGGAAGTCCCATAAAAGTGAAAGAGGCTGGCCCTCTTTCACAGGTCCTAGCAGGGAGAAAAATCCATCACCAACACCATACACAGAACAGCAAACAGGCAGGAGAGGCAAGGAGAGAATTTCTTCTCTTTCGTATAGGCTTAGGATGGGGGTCTTACAACCCCTCCCCAGACTTAATGGCTTCCGGAGTCTCTGGAATTTCCTTCCTACACTGCCCACACAGGAAAGGATGTTTACTTCTAGCTTCTTTGAACTTCATTACATCCCACCCCCTACTGAGAGGCTGCCTTCCTGCAAACATCCTCAGAGACCCACCCAAGATTACTTGAAAGGTCAAGTTGATATCAAAACTTAACATTACAGATGCCTAATTCTTTCTGGAGTCTTTCTTTCTCTGCCTGCCTCCCTCCCTTCTTCCCTTTCTTCCTTGTCTTACCCCTTTCTTCCTTCCCTTCCCTTTTCCTTCCCTTTTCTTTTTGTTTCTTTGAGGCAGGGAGTCAATAAGGAATCCTCTCTCTTAATCACAGTCTGGATTGAACATATTATGAGATGAATTTAAGAATCAAATCAGTAAGTTTGTGGTTAAATTATGGCTAGTACATAGAATATTCAGCAGTGTTCTTTAAAAAGCAATTATTACTATCAGGAAAAAGAAAGTTAAGTAAGAAAGGAAGTGAATTTGCAGTACAATATCAGGTTCAGTTGTGAACAATATCTACCTACATGTAACAATATAAGCTTTAAATATAGACCCACAAACATGCTGTAACTACATTGGAAAGATGAAGGAAAGGGAATTTTGAATTGGTATCTCACCATTACAGTGAATGGGAGGAATGTTACAGTAAGTCTAAATTCTTATTCTCTATAATGGGAAGACAATATGTCATGTTTAAAGCTGTAAACACCCAAGGAGAAGTATTAGTTTGACCTATCTGACATTGTTGATATTATCCACTTTTTGATTACGAAATGTATGGGTCATGGAAGTGAATGCTAGTACAATTGGCAGAGTTAAGGAGATTACCTCTGTGAAAGGAAGTGGAGGTGAAATAGGAAGTTTTTGCCACAAGTTTTGAAGAACTACTTGGCATTTAAACACACACACACACACACACACACACACACACACACACACACACACTGAACGTGTAAATGGCTTCCAAATCATCAGTGTGAAAAGCCCCAACTTTATGATAGGGAATGGTTAATGGCATTAATGATCTGATTGTGCTCACCTTTTCTCCTTTAAAGATTTTTTGCCTTTAAAAAATGACTATTAGAACTTACTCTGAAAAGACAGTGTACTCTAATAGCTCGTTTAGAACTTTAATTGGAAATTTGGTTGTGTCTTCTTCCAATTAAGCTAATTGAAGTGGAACTCTGATTGGGCCCTGGGAGAGGAGGAGTTCCCCAGCTGAGGCTCTGAGAGTAAGAGAAAAGTGAATGCTTAGCAAGGCTAGCGAGTCAGCTCTAGAGGGATTTCCATTATTCCTATTGACTGACACAGGCAGGGAAAGTAGCCAGTGAAGCTGTGGAGAGAGGGAGGGTGGTGCGAAACTTCACTGGAGGCTCTAAATAATCATGCACGAACTACTTCTGCATTTTAATTGAAAACCTAAAATCTTTTCAACAGAGGGACAGGTATGAAGAAATTGAAATTTACAGAACCATTGGAACATACCTCCCACCTCATCCCTTTTGGATACCTAATCCTTTCTGGACACTTTTATAATAATGTCAATAAAATAGAGGTGATAAAACATAAGAAAACACTCCTGTAAGTTACCATTACATTGAAAACAGTGACACTCCGATATGCCAGGTCTTCCTGAATCTCTGCCAAAGCCATATGTCAGGAACAAATCAGGTGTCTTTTCTAAGCTTTTGATTTTGACCTTCTGAGAATGAGAAGTAATGACAACGAAATAAAAAAAAACTTCTGATCAATAAACTCCGGTCTCCTCATTTGGTGGTGGATGGAAGTACTTTATTGAATCAGGAGGGTTCAGACAGAAAAGTACCATGTTTTCTCAGGAATCAGTCTGCTCCTTTCTCTCTTAGTTGAATTAGCTTTAAGCTGTGGTGATGCCTCATCTTCCTTCTCCCCTGAACTTTGCCATTACCTTTGCCTCACAGAATTTATCAGAGAAGACTGTGGGAGAGATCAAAATCTGTAGTGCTAGCATCTGCTGCTAACAGGAAGTAGAGTCCAAAACAGAAATTACATCCAATTAGAGAACAAGAAGGAAAATGTATTTCTTTTGGTTCATAAAGAAAGATTTGTAGCTACTAACTTGCCACACCTATACCTGCCTAACTGAGCAACTGGATTTTCTGGTGTATCTCAGATGCTACACTATTCCAGTGAAGACCCCATCCATGGATCGTAATGGCCAGCGCATGTCCTTTCTCTGACCTCCAGGCATGACATGACTCTTTCCATCTTGAAATCAGAGCAGCTGTGAGCCTCATACGTCTGGGACTATTTTGCACATGGTTCCTCATGGAAGGGTATAGAGAGATCTTATGATATACACCAAGCCCAAAGAAACAGGAGGGCTCATGAGGTACATGAAGCCTCTCCTTAAAGCTGTACAAGTGGTTACCACCCTTCATGATGCAGCTGCCTGTTTAACCCAAGGAAAGTTTTTTGGTTTCAGACATTTCAGAATGTGGTCATGTGGCCCTGTTCCTATGGGCGTGTGGAGGCACAGTGCATCATGGTTGAAACACATGGTGGAAGAAGTCTGTTCTCATGGTGGCCAGGAAGCAGAGAGGCAGGTGAAGGACCCTGGCTCTCTCTAGCACCTTCATGGGCATTTTTCCAGTGACCCAAGTTCCTTTTATTAGGCCTTACTTCTCAAAGACACATTACTTCCTAATAACACCACGGGCTCTAGTCCAAGCCTTTAGCATCCGAGTTTTGATACACATTGAAGATACAAACTATAACGGTCCTCTTCCTCTAGTCATGGAATTTCATTGCTTATGGAGAGACAGGAAGTACTAATTATATCCTTCTTCTGCCCCCATGGGGCATTACTATCTTCAGGGAGACCTCTGAAATCTGATATTTGAAGTATCTCTATTGTCAAGATTATACTTGTGTACAAAATGAGAACTTTTGCATATTGGGTGGAATTTGATATCTCTTGGGGATTTTTTTCTAACAACACTGTTCAAATTTTATAATAATTAGTTGGGTAATTGGGGTTAACAGTCAGAAATTTGCTTTTAAGACTTTTCCCCCCTCACAGAGCCTTCAGGCTGATCTCATGGAGAGAAATGTCTTTGGGGTTGCAGCAATCAGTAGAGTCCATTATCATTAGAATTTTTATAAAGAGAAAAATCTGTTCTTTCAATAAATATCCACTCAAATGGATGGAATTGGACATACATGCCAAGGAGAAGATGTGGGTGCAATGGCAGGATTGCAAAGCTTGTATTAAAAGAAATAAGTTTAATTAGAATTCTTGTGATGGGGACCTTCGGGCAAATGACCTTACTTTCTTTGTTCATGAAATGGGAATGATACAGCCTATTGTACAGAGATTTTATTAAGTAATATATATGATAGTTATTTCTAAAGTGCTGTATAAAAGTAAGGCATTATTATCAGGCTGCTAAGCAAAGTTAAAAGCTTTAATAAAATCTATCCTTTACTGACTGTAGGAAGACTTTTTTTTTTAAACCAATGTGCAAACAAGACATGTTCGCCTTTAAAAGTTAAGTTTTTGTGACTAAATGACTCAGGAAGCAATAAAGATGATCTAATATGTCAAGGGAGACATTTTAAAATGGAATAAGTATATTATAGAGAGAAGTAGGAGACAATCTACTTCTTTTAAAAGAGCCATATCTATTCATAGCATATTTGGAAAAGTATTGGATTTGGGAATATGAAACCTAGAAAAGTTCTGTAAAGAATCAGGGTGCCATGCAGTACAAAATGTTTAGTTGGGCAAACTGTGATTAATAATGGCATATTAAGTTTTGGCAACCTTGATAAAGGGTCTGTGCCTGTCCTGTCTGCTGCTCTGCCCTGTCACATTGACCTATGCTGACATGCTTTCTGAAAAATGAGTGTAAAAGTCCCAGAATATTACTCAGGAGAGATATTTCAACCAAGAACTAAATGTCATATTTGTGTGAACAAAAGACACATGCTTGCTGGCTCAGACCTATGAATTTAAGCTAATTATAAAAGCAAACTATCTTTTAGCATCTGAAATTATTATAAACTTTTGACAATTTCAAGACCAGGAGGCATTTCAAAATATTTGTGGTGAGTAGTAGTCAACAAAACTTAGAATGAAAGAAAACATGTTCTATTTTTATTTTTTTGGGTGTGTGTACACATGCACAAATGTGTGCACATGCATGCTTGCTCGTGTGAGTGAGGATGTGTGCATGCTTTGACATTCTTGTGGAGATCAGAGGACAACTTTTGTCTTAGTGCTCACCTTTCCAGCATATTTGAGGCAAGGTTTCTCTCTCTCTCTCTCTCTCTCTCTCTCTCTCTCTCTCTCTGCTGTTGGTCTTTGCTGAGCTCACTAAGGGCTTGAAGGAAATTCTCCCACCTCCCCCTCCAAGCTCACTGTCAGCCTACTGGAAGGCCAGTGCAGCTCCTGGCTTTTTACAGCTTTTTACATGGTATCTGGGGATGTAACTCCAGGCTTGCTTGAGTGATGATCACTTTATCCACTGAGGCATCTCCCCAGGCCAAGAAAACAGATTGACTAGAGAACTCTGTCTCTTATGTTTGGGATGACACACGGGCCAACATTATTCTATTGTTGATGGCTGCTGAGAGTCTTCCAGCAAGGAATTCTAAAGTTACACTTAGGAGATCCATGAAAGAGTGTGCTGATTGATTCATAATGTCTGTCAAGTGGTTGAAATTAGGGATGGTGGACAAAGTACCTGTTGAGATGGATTTCAACTTGAAACCGAGATTGAAATTATAAATGACTTTCTACTTTCTCTTCTGAGAATATACTCACAATTATTCTGGGATGTGGTTGATTTTGGTGACTCACATGGCTATGAGAATTTGGGAAGGGCACCGTGTGATTGACAAGGATCAAAGTTATAGGTGGCAAAGAATCTTAGCACTGGGCAGTGACACTCGGGCCTCTTTCCAGGGTGAGCTTGGATGTAGGGTGCACCTGAGGCCATCAGTAAATATGGAGGAAGCATGATAGACCCTCTGATTTTGCAGGAGTGAGAAATGACTTTATGGAGACTTTAGCTTTTGTCTGTTGTGGGCATCAGGGTTACTAAAATCAAATAGAAAGTGGTTCTTTATGATGTTTGGAAAAGGCTTTTCCCACCTAATGTCTGCCTGAATTCTGCATTCTGCATTGTCTCTACGAAGTTGTTAGCTTATGCTTCCAGACTCTATTACCAATAGATGGGGAAGTTTCTCATCACCGTGTAGACTGCTGGTTTTCTCTGTGGCGTAGGGACCCCTCAGTTCTTAGTGTGGTGCAGTTGGGGTCAAGGGTAGAGAGGCTGGGATCCAGCAGGCATGCCCAACCAGTGGCCGTGTGTAGCCAATACGAAATCATAACAGACTTAAAACATGATGAGATTTTTGATCACTTTTTTTTTTGGTAACTCTGCTGTGAAGTTTGGGGATGACAAAGTCATGTCATGTCACACAGTTGGACAAGCCCTCCGGAGCATTGTGCCTGAGACTGTGCAGCATCCTAAGAGCATCGTTTCCTTCTGCCAGCTCTGCTCCTGATCATGTTAACTTCACACCAAATGACAAAATATCTAAAGCAAAACAGCAAAATCAGCTTCTGTGACATTCATTTCTTCCGATGCTACTTCACTTTTCTAAGCTCTTTCCCTGCAGACATCTCCGTCTGTTCTCCTTCCCCTGTTAGACTGATTCTATCTTCCTTGTCAGGCCCTCTAACTGCTCAACCTCCTCCGAAGCCCTTACCTGGGCACAACATTTTGTTTTATTCCTCCAAACACTTTCCTCATTATCTTTCTTAAGAAATGCCCATGGCACTGCACCATACTCGGGAGCTCATCTCTTCTTCCTGGACCAGATGCTTCTGGAGAGAAGGGCAAATACTCTGGTCGGCCTGACTGTCAAATTTTCCACAACACATGCTGGAGTTCCAAATCTATCCGAATAAATAAGTGAAAAAAATCTCTTTGGCAAAACTATGAAATGTCTTGGTTTGAAAAATTACAAAGTGACCTCTGTCAGAAAAAAAGGAGGTAGTTTAAAAAGAATAAGTGTGCAAAGTACTCTAGTTCTGAATGTGCTGAAAACATTTCATTTACTCACATCAGAAAGTTGGAAGGATTTTATTCTCATTTCCCTCTATTTTTTCTTTTCTTTTTGAGTGAGAGATTCATAGGCAATTGTTTTTATAGAGTAAACCAAGGATGGAGATTTGGGAGGGACACAGGTATAGAACTTCATTAAGAAGAAAGAAAGAAAGAAAGAAAGAAAGAAAGAAAGAAAGAAAGAAAGAAAGAAAGCAATGACCACAGGATGGATAGCTTCGTTCTTAGTAGAGTAACGTCATCAGGAACAGAATTCTTGGTGTTTCAGCAGTGGGAAGTGCAGGGCTGTGAGCACCCATGGTGTTTCTGGCTAGGAGAAATGATTATTTACAAGCTGATTATTGCATACCAAACCAGCCTTAGTTAGCTGTCTGAGAAGAGAGAGAAGGTATGTCAGCATCTACATTAAAGAATAACTCCATGATGACAAACAATAATTTGAGAGAATTGAAAGAAAAATAACAAGTTAGAAAAAAACCAGTTTATTAAGTAATATCATATAAATAACTTGTTACAAAAATTGATTTGCAAAAGGCATATTTACTCTTTGTGAGAAATAACTTTTTAAATTGCATTCTTTTCAAATTTATAAGACTAAGAAAACAAAACAAAATAAAAGAAGCCATTTCAAGAAGTGCGTATCTGCCATTTGACTACAACGTAAGGCTCAGCTACTACCCTGAGCTAAAACGTAATTGTTTCAGCTCCATTCTCCTAGTACAGAAAACCTTCCCAAGTAACCTGTGACGCTATGAAAACCTGCCTAGCCAGATGTGCGCATGGAAAGTGAGCAGGAATGTTTCCATCCACTCTTGTTGCCGAAGACATGAACGATACTGAGAAAAACAACATGTACGAACACTCAGCCGGTAAATCTTTGAGGGCAGCACCAGCTGAAAATTATACTAGGAAGTGTTTTTAATTAGATACAATCAATACCAAAAAGCCTTTATTTTCTAGGTTTAAAGTCACAAATCACAGTAGGAGAATGCCAAATTGCCTTAACTTGGTATTACTGAAGACGCACATAGCATTTATTATAAGGCCTATTCGGATGTAGTTTACTTTCAAAGCAATGAAAATCATCACAAACTGAACAGTACAGTGGGTTTGAAGTGTTCTCGTGTCTCTTCTGAGCGCATCCATTATACATTAGCTATATAGGATTTCCTGTGAATGCCTAGTAATTCTATACATTTGATTCTTTAATAACACTAAACTAATAGATCATAGAAAACTAAAAGCTTATAGAAGGTGCCTCCAGATATATTTACATAAATAGCGTAGTCTCACAAGAAAGACTGAGATCTCATTATAGCAGAAGGCTTTTTTTCTACAACACTGGGTCCATGCCTCGCTTGTCAAATTAACCCCATTGGAAGGGAAATTTGAGTTTGTGGTCCATGGGTTTTTCCAAAAAAAAAAAAAAAAAAAAAAAAAAAAAGGAATTAAGCGACTTGTAAAAGCTCTTTTGAACTTAATCTAATAACCCAGTGGCTCTTCAGCTAAGTGCTTCAGTCCTGTCTGAAATATAGTGGTTAATAGCCTTTGTTTCCAGTTGACCTCCCCCCCAAACCTTCATTTACTGGTTCTGTCAGGCTAATGTTCCCCCCAAATTAAAAAATGAAAATGCATCATAAATAAGGTATTGCAAAATGAGGAGTAGATTAAAGATTGTCTCAGCAATGCTTAAATTAAATCGATGATGCAGAGACCATAAACTTCTGGCTTTAAAAATGAGCTATTTCTGTATTAACTTTTAACAAGTGTATGAGTCAATGTGTTTGTTTTCTAAGAGGATCTTACTCTCCACATTAAATATGGTCGGGGTCTGTTATTTTCAGCAGAGAATTATCCCTTTTGAACTTTTTCCATGAAGATGCCGTCAAAGTCACTGGACTTTCAGGAGACTGTAGTGTAATTCTGTATCTTCAGAAAAAGCAAGCTGCTTTTCAGACCTTAGCAAACAGCTCATCTTCCTTGAAGACTCACATAGCAAGTATTACTCTTTCTACTCTTATCATCTGATAAGGAAGATTAGGTTGTCATGTTAATTTAAATACAGTGGACTGCTTGGATTTGGAGTCCTCTGTCACAATGTGACAATGCAAAAAAGATTTCATCTAGATAAAGCATAAAAATTAAAATCACACAAAAACGATCCTTTTCAGAGGGTGCCTTTCAACAGTGGAGATCATGACTCTTTAGTGTTCTTCCAAAGTAATTACACCACTTCAAAACTAGCGATTAGGGTAAGAGAATTTATTTGGTGTTTTTTTTTCCCTCAGGAAAAGGGAGTTAGCTGATAAGGGTGAGTGCCTCATTTAAGTATTGAGTTTGCACCCAGGAATCAATTCTGTCTCTCCTTTCAACAGTACAATTAAAAGATACTCAGGTACACAGCATCTAAGAATGTCTCATTGGTAGTTAATTTATCCATCATTATTCCCAAGGAAACATTCATTTCATGGTAATGGTAATATATCATCCTGTCCAGCAATTCAGGAACCTAATATTTCTGTATGTAGAAGAAAAGTAATAGGAACATTACAAAGTTATTTTGGACCCATTAAATTTGGATGCTTCTAAGATATAGAGTCAATTTTTAAGAACTTCTTGCACAACTTTTTAGGAACTGGAAATGAAAACTAAGTCACATATTTTTATACTGAGTTAAAAATTGAATCACCAGCTTTGTTCCATCTGCAAATGGAGTACTGAACCTTTCTTTATGCATCCAGACTATAAAACCAGGAATGTTCTCAAACAATGTTTACTTCTAGCATGCAAGTTTTCTCTCTGGTGGTTTGATGAAAGTACCTTCACCTTGTTCACATTTGAGTGTCCAGCTGATTCGAGGACAAATGATTTTAAATTCTGTGCAGAAAGTGGGCATGAAGTGAAGGGGTTTTTAACTTAGGTACAATGGCTTAATATTTTAGAAACGTTGGCTCATTTTAGGGAGCATTTTCATAGTTTACAGAAACTCTCTTGCAAAGAAGGTAACAAGTATTTGCAAGTCTTCCATGCCCTTGAAATAGTTGTTTATAGCAACCTGTGTGTGTTTAGTAAATTTTAGTTTCTCAGTGATTAAAGCACATGTGAAAGTTTTATGCTTTCCATTTTCCTTCCATCTTTCTTGTCACTAATATCTAGTGTCAGAACAAAGATAATGTGAAAATTGAGCCAAAAACCTTTTGTTTCCTCCATACAGTTTTCACGTTGGCTCAGGACCTATCAAAAAAGAAGTGTGTCCATGGAGTGATGCCCTGATCCTTTGGTGAGAAGGAGGTGAGACCGTACAGGAGTTGGGGTTCTCTCTGTTTGCATTCTGTCAAGGACTCGTGAAGGAAAATGTCTGTCTGACTTGTCACTTAAAGGACATAGTGCTAAATGGCTAGTTTCAGGCACCAGTGTTCCCATTTCCCATAGATTACTTCATCACCAGTGTTTATGGTAAGACATTAACCAACTAGTTCAATAGTAAGCCATATTTGCTCATTCTTGGTACAATGTGTCATCTTTGGGGTGATAAAATAACCCTCCCTATAACAGCTCAAAAATCCCAGTGTAGAGCTCTTCAAAATATCAGGATAGTCATCTTTATCCTTAAACATTGGACATGGCTAGTATCAACTCTTAGGATGTCGAACAAAAGCTCACAAAGACAAGTTTGAATGATACCTTTCAGGTACTATGCTTCTGGCTTCAATGTGTTACACAGCACGAGACATACGGAGAGAGCACACTTTAATTTTACAATAGGCCATGTGATTAAAGTGCTGCTCTGGCGCTATTTCTAGTTTTCATTACTTGTCCTAGGCTTTTTCAACACTTACCTGTGACTACAGTACACATCGACTCAGGGCAGTGAAGCCCTCTGGCAGTGCTTTGTTCACATTCGTGTGTGTGTGTGTGTGTGTGTGTGTGTGTGTGTGTGTGTGTGTGTAGAATTAGAAATAGAAAACCCTACAAGCCAGAAATACTCCCAATGTGAAATACACGATAATATATAGGGTAGTCCATTACAAAATAAGAAACCATTCAGGAAACATATGAGATCATATGGTTATAAAAGATTTTCACTGTAACCCAAATTCTACATTTCTCTTGTTTTAAAGGTACCACTTTGACTTCCTGGTTATTACACCTATTTAAATTCAATAACAGGGGGTTTCAAAACAGAAAATGTGTGTTGATATGATAGTATTCTCAAATGGGAATGACCCTAAGACTATGTCTATAAAAATAACATTAATGGAAAATAAATCCCTATGACTAATAAGAAGAATCAGCATATTGGTAAGTATATATATATATTATATATACAGAGCTGAATTTTTAAGTTTCATTACAGTACTTTGGAGATTTCTGGTGACAGCACAATGTGATTCTAATAAGAGTCATTAGAATATCCATACAAAATAAATGGTTTGAACCTGTGAGAAGGAATTGTTCAGTTCAGCTGGGTCCTCTGGATAATCACTATGAGCCCAATTGTACAATTAGAGGAATAATAGATTAGATAGATTTTACATTACTTTTCTGTCATAGTTTGAGACCATTTACTTTAAGATTAGTTCAAAGGTGAAGATTTCAGGGTTCCATGGAAGCCAAGTTAAAACAATGGGCAAATACTGATACTTTAAGTCAACTATCATTTTAATTATAATCTTCAATGCTTTTGTTGAAGAAACACCCGGCTCTCCCTTTGTAAGCACCTTCCAAAGGTGAAATAATAGGATTTATTTATTTATTCCCTTTGTCATATTGTATCTCTATATAGATATTTCCAGGTGCAAAGGACAGGACATTGGGTTCAAATGTAGCTAGGCATAACCTCTCTCTTAAACTCCAAGGTGGGATTTGAGGTTTTTTTCTGATCTAATCTTACTAAGTGGAGCTGAGTAAGAAGCTTCAAAGAACATGAATTGTACACTCCACACTGCTACTCTCAGGTGTAGTAGAATCGTAGTGACAACTACAGACATGGATAACATGCCTTAGAAAGTTCTTTCATTTACTTTTAAATAATCACACTAATTTCTCATTAGCTCATCCATAGTTGAAAGAATTTTCAGTGATCTGTGATACAGTCAGTGGCCAAAAATTCAAAATATGCTAAATATTGCCTTGGTTACCTTTTTTGGGCCACTTTTCTGTTTTCCTTGATTTGGTGTGATGGCAAACTTTTACATGTCGAAATATGAAAATGCAGTTTTATTTCTTATGATCGCTACCTTTGAACATTACCGTTTCATTTACTTCTACTCCTCGAGGGAAGTGAGTCATACCGCACTGATGGATTCACTGTCGTGAACAGTAGTTGGTACCAGAAACAGGATGGGCTGAGGGTCACTTTCAACTCACCGAGGCAACTGCACACCCTGACACAGTCTTAGGTGGTTTATTATTTCTTTAGGAGCTGATATACCAGGAATGACTCTGCGTTCCTTCCTTCCTTCCTTCCTTCCTTCCTTCCTTCCTTCCTTCCTTCCTTCCTTCCTTCCTTCCTTCCTTCCTTCCTTCCTTCCTTCCTCCCTCCCTCCCTTCCTTTTTTTTTTCAAAACTAAAACTATATTTTCATCATGAAAGTCCAGGCCCTTCTCCCACCAGGAGTGTGGAGTTCCAGAGCCGCCCACCCAGGCAGGTGACAGGTGTGCTCCCCACCTGCCCTCTCCACCTCTAGGGACCTGTGGGGTTGACTGGCTTAAGTGGATGAACTCAAAAATCCAAGCCTTGCTTTTTGGAAGCTCATCGAAGTGTACTAGAAAACAAAAAGTCTCTACCCCTGGATCCCCAGGGGACCGCAGCCACGGGGCGCAGCAGAGAGCCCTGGATGGCCAGCCAGCCCCTGGCGCGGATGCCGGGGGAGGATCAGGAGTCCTGGTCGCTGTCCGCCCCTCCGTACATCTCGGCCAGCTTCTTGAAGCGGGGTCCCCAGTCGCTGAGGTAATCGTAGTCCTGGTCCCCGTCGCTGCCCCCCGAGTCCAGGGAGCTCAGGGACTCGGCCACCGAGCCCGCGCCCTCGTAGGCGTAGGTGGCCAGCGAGTCGTAGGGCGGCGCGGTGGGGTCCGTGTCGTTCTCCTTCAACCTCTGGGTGATGAAGTCTCTCACGTCCGTGTTGTCCCGAGCTGTGGGAGTCCGTCGTGGCAGGAAGAGGGCTTCGGGGACGATGTCCCTGCGCGATTTGCTGTCCTCGATGGCCTCGGGGTTGCGCAGGGTGCCGATGTCGAAGGCCTGCGTGTCCTCCTCGCCGCCGCCCTCGTCGTTGTAGCTCACGATGTTGTCCCTGATGTCCTCCTTGGACAGGATCAGGGGCTCCTTCTTCCTCTGTCTCCTCAGGGCTGCGAACAGCACCGCGGTCACTGCAAGCCACAAAGGGAAGGGAGTTAATGGACCACCCAATGAACCCACGTGGGCCAAAGCAAACCAACAAGAACGAGCAGTTGCCAAAGTTCTCTGGAAAAAAGAAAGTGCAGACTCCACATTCCCATCTGTCAGGGTGCATCTGTTCCCATCCATAATCAGATCAGGACCCCAGAGAAAGCGACTCTTCGAAAGAAGGCCATGAGGTCGTGTTTTTGCCAGTGGCTCCTTCGTTTTTGCTTTGAAATGACAAACCACTTGCAAGGCAAGAAAATAATAATTGTTAAAAAGCCCAGTTTACAGTGAAAATACTGCAACAGAAGTGCCAATTATGCGGAGCCCCGAGAACGCTCCCAGGCTGCTAAGGACAAGGCTGGCACCTTGGAGGGCGTGTGCAAGGCTTCTGTAACTCCACATCCAAAATAACTTTTTGCACTATGCTTCCTCCTCCTCCTCCTCTCCCTCTCCTCCTTCTCCTTCTTCTCCTCTTTCTCCTTCTCCTCTTTCTCCTTCTCCTCCTTCTCCTTCTCCTCCTCCTTCTCCTCCTCCTCCTCCTCCTCCTCCTCCTTCTTCTTCTTCTTCTTCTTCTTCTTCTTCTTCTTCTTCTTCTTCTTCTTCTTCTTCTTCTTCTTCTTCTTCTTCTTCTTCTTCTTCTTCTTCTTCTTCTTCTTCTTCTTCTTCTTCTTCTTCTTCTTCTTCTTCTTCTTTTGAGAAAACCGTAAAATTAGTCTAAGATCCCAAGCGGAGATGTCAGTGTTTGCATGCCTTCCCACATACAAAGAAACATTATGACAGATAAAACCTGCTTTGAGCATCGTCTCAGCCAATTCGGATGGGACACGTGAAGTCACACACATTCCACAGGATTTATGCCTGAGTTAAACAAGCAAACGCATTTAAGTGAGGTTTGTTTTCTTATTCATGGTCTAGCCAGAGGATGGAGAGGAGTGCTTTGGGACATCCTCCAGATAGGAAATGACGTCACATTCAGCACGTCATAGCTGCCGGCAATTGTG
>PVHP010042228.1:0-15045 GCA_004024765.1 Zapus hudsonius
CTCTCCCTGTCTCCTTTCTTTTCCTTTCTTTCATTTATTAAGAGGGGAGGTTGTAGAACCCAAGGCTTTGCAAATGCTAGGAATATACTTTACCAGCCAGGCATGGTGGCTCATACTTATAATCCTAGAATTTGGGAGGCTGAGGTAAGAGGATCATCCTTATTTCAAGGTCAGACTACACAGCCACACAGTGAGTCCTTGCCTCAAAAAGATAGAAGTTTTTATTTTATTACTGAGCTACAATCCCAGCCCTGGACCTTATTAATTAAACAGATTTAGTCTCCCCAAATAAGGGCCTAATAAGACAAAAAAGATATTTTTTAAATTATAAGAGCCCCTCCACAAAAAAGTTAACAACAACAACAAAAAGCAAGGGCATGGTGGTGTGAGCCTTTAATCCCAGGTCTCAAGAGAATTGCTGTGAGTTCATGGTCATTCCGGGACTACAGAGTGAGTTCCAGATCAGCCTGGGCTAGAGTGAGATCCTTCCTGAAAAAACAAACAAACAAAAATTTATAAGAGCTCAGTTACCTTCATAATTATTGTAAATCATTTTTAATTAATTCATGAATTTATGTGTGTGTGTAGATGCATGTGCCACTTTGCATCCGGCTTTATGTAAGTACTAGTGAATTGAACCCAGGCCAACAGACTTTTCTAGAAAGTGCCTTTAACCACTGAGCCATCTCCTCAGCCGGTCATAATTATTGTAATTCAAAGATGACAAAGGCTTCAGGAATTTTCCTCAGGTTTGCTGTGTCCTTATCCCTAGGCACTTTGATATACATACATATATAGCTATAGATAGATAGATATAGAGATAATTTTTTTAAAAGAAGTTCAGCAGGTAAGCGCAAGGAAACAAACCAGGGAGTACCTAGGAAAATGGAATGTCTGTTTAGGGTTTGCTTTAAAGAATGATTAAGGAACAAAGCATGGTGGCTCACACCTACAATCCCAGCACTCAGGAGGCTTAAGCTAATGAACTCCATGATTTCAAGCCCAGCCCAGTCTACATAGTGTGTTCAGGGCAGCCTGGGACACAGAGTGAGATTCTGTCTCAAAACAAGAATGTTTAGAGGGTTGGGGACGTAGCTCAGTTGGTTGGGTGTTTTCAGTCCTCAGTGCTGCATAAACCAGGCATGGTGGTACATGCCTGGCACTCCAATACTCAGGAAGTGGAGGCAGGAAGACAGGTGCTCAGTGTCATCTTCCGTTACATAGAGAATTAAAAATTTTTCAAAGTAGGGTCTCACTCTAGCCCAGGCTGACCTGGAATTCACTATGTAGTCTCAGGGTGGCCTTGAACTCATGGTGATCCTCCTACCTCTGCCTCCCAAGTGCTGGGATTAAAGGTGTGTGCACCATGGCCAGCACAAAAAAAAAAAAAAAACTTTTTTAAAAGTGCTATTATCACGTTACTTCTTTCTTTATATATAGTCAGCCAGGCCATGAAGTGTATTGGAACACTCCACATTGAAATTAGAGCAAAGGTTGCCCCCACTTAAGCTGAATGGCTGGCATGTCACTGGAATTGCAAACTTATTCTATGATCTATTTCATCTTGTCCATAGCATGTAAATTCTGGGACAAAACAGAATACCACCCTCTTTCCTAGGACTACACGGTATATGGACACCAGACTTACAGAAGCTTTCCCCAGTGGAGTAAAGGGCTGGGTAGTGTGTGGTGGGAAGGAGGGGGTGGTGGGATGTGGAAGAAGGAGACAGCACAAACAGAGAGGGAATGTGTGTGTTAGCTAATTGCTAGAGCTAATTGCCCTCATCAATCCAGCAGTGACAGGCTAGATTGGCGCCTGAACAGATGTCACGTGGCTTGTGTCCACTCCTTGGAACAAAAGCAGCAAAGAGCTGCCCTCTGCAGACCACCAAGTGCTTCTGTGCACTTCGTCTCTGTGGGAGGACATAACTGCCCTTGGGTGGCCACCAGAATGTGTATGCACACACTCACACACAGGACAGTCCAGTCATCCTCTGTCCTCGCTGTGCTTTCCTGTGATAGCAGATAGAGCTCCCTGACACAGACCATCGGTGACCCCAACATCTCTGGACCCAAAGTTCTACACTCCCGTCTTCCTAGGCTGACTTCCCTGTGCCATGACCAGAGATGCTCACAGACAGCCCACTCTGACATTCTAGAACCTAAATTTACGCTATGCTCAGAGAAATTTTGATGCCTAGGAGCCCAGCCTAACTGCAGACCCTCCCAAGGAATGGAGAAGTCTAGGTGAAACTCACTCCCAGCTTGAGAGTCATACAAGGAAGAGGTCCTTCAAGGGTGTCCAAACTGGAAGTGAGTTTGGGGTTGGGGATGGCCTTTTGCTTGTGTTGCTTGTCTCATGGATAGACTCCCAGGTGGCTGACGTAACCCCTGCCCTGGGCACTCAGGGCAGGGCTGTGTGCTTGGCTCACTGGCCTGATGACTTTGGGGGTAGCTTCACTCCCCATGCTGTTGCAAAGCCATTTGCTGCTAAATCACCCTCCTCCTGGCACCCTGGACTGCTAAATTGGTCTCGACTTGCTGTACTTCCACCCACCACCTTAGTCATTATTCAATGGCAGCATTCAGAGTGGGTGTAAAGCAGCCGATCATTATATTCCTGCTGTAAAGAGAGAGAATTGAGTACAGACATGCAAGGAGAGGGAAGGAAGAGGGAGCCAAGGGGGCAGGGAAATAAAGCTTGGTCTCTGACAGCACCTTTTTACCGGGACCCCAGTGACACAGTGGTGGGGCTGTGCCAGGTGAGGGGGAAGTGACACAGGGATCCACATACCTGTGAGTGTGTGGCACCTGAACTACCCAGGGCTGGTCTGGAAGGAGGGAGGGACATGGGAGTTCTGGGGAGAGAAGGCTCTGCCCTCCATGAATCTCTGTTCCTTGAACGATGCAGCATGTACTTGTCATTGCTACTGAGCGTTTGTACTCAAGGACTTACTATTCATTTGTCCCCACCAGTGGGATTATAAGGCCCTTGAAAGAGAAAGTGTGCCATGTCTCCAGTGTGTAGCTCCAGGCCCTGGGTACAGTCTGGGCTTAGCCCCAAATGGCTGAGATGCATGGTGGTGAGACCTGCAGTGTCCCTGTGGATCTCTCTGTGCTGCCCAAGTGCCAGAGAAGATGGGACTCAGGCCAATGAGAAGCAAAGAGACAATGTGCCTACATGCAGGGCTTGGTCTAACCATCTCAGTGAGGCTTCAGGGAGGGAAGGGGAGTCATTGAACAGACAGAAGCTCAGACCTGTTGGCCTGGTACAGATAGATGGCTCTTTGGTTATCTCCTCCAAAGCATCAGACTCCCACCTTGGCACTGCACCGAGCTGGCAGGAGGTGAACAGTCACTGCTCTGGTCAAATAGCTGTGACCTCATCAAACAGGGCAGAGCAACCTTGACAGGAGTTTCCCTGAGTCACTGATAACACATTTGGTTTTCCAGGGAGAGGTTGCAAGGGGAACACAGAGCTAGCCTGAGTACTCACCAAGCCAGAGTCTTTCCCTCCCACCTCTCCTTAAGGGAGATAATAGGGAAAACCTGAGAACAGAAGCCCCCCCCCCCACACACACAGCTAGAGAGGCAGGGACACTCGAAACTGTTAAGGGGCAGTGGCAATAAGCCTGGAGGCTGTGTTGACCTTCTGCTAGGCCCTACGAGGCAGCCCCATCCCTTCTGTCTGCAGGATACTTGAGCTGGGTCCACCCTGCCCCATGAGCAGCCATGGAGGTCATGGGCAGCAGCATTTTGGAGAAGTTGAACTCTCAAGGGATGTGACTTTCAGATTTGCTCTGGCTCCCCCTGTGACCCTGTGAAAGGGCATCTCCTCAATGCCAGAGGAGGAGGGAGGCAGGATTGGACCTGGCTCCCATCTTGAGACAAGCCTTGCTTCTTGCTGATCAAATTCCCCCAACCCCAACGCCTGGGTGGCACGCCTGCTGCACCCGAGGCAGGTGGGGGAAACAAGAGAAGTTCAGGGAGCCACCCCCACTTCCACCTGCGCCCCCAGCTGCCCTGGGCTCCGCCCCTAGCCTGGCCTGCAGCTGCCCCTGCTCAAAGGCTCAGGCAGCTGCAGTAGCTGGTGGGCAGGTGTGGGCAGGACATGTGGCTTCTCCTTCGAATACATTTTCTCGTCTACCAGAATAAGAGTGTCAGGC
The DNA here is from genome assembly GCA_004024765.1 of Zapus hudsonius. Classification (NCBI taxonomy): domain Eukaryota; kingdom Metazoa; phylum Chordata; class Mammalia; order Rodentia; family Dipodidae; genus Zapus; species Zapus hudsonius. The sequence continues at coordinate 4,167 of PVHP010042228.1, forward strand.
TTGCAGCTTTGCTGAGTTCTCCAAGTTTACCCGCAGGCCTCCGTTGACTTAGAAGCCTTCTCCCTGTGGAGGAGTTACTTTTACACAGCAGTGACAGTCTGCGGTTCAAGTCTAGAGTTCCAAGTTGATCCGGGAGCTAAAGAGCCTGCTTTGAAGAAATATCAGATACCCTGCAATTTTAAAAACAAACCTTAGCAACTCAGGAGGCAGAGGTAGGAAGATTACCAAGAGTTCGAGGCCACTCTGAGACCACATAGTGAATTCTAGGTCAGCCTAAACTAGAGCAAGACCGTACCTGGGAAAAAAAAATACTCTTTAGGGTTGGAAGGGTCACTAGTCTGTCTACAACACTCTCTCCATGTCCCTCCCTGTTCATAAAAATTCTTCCCCAAGTGTATTTATGTACTGTTTCCAAGAAGTCTCATTTTGGACCCCTCCCCCAAGCTGAGTTCTTTTTATTGTAATAAACCTCTTAAAGTCATAGAATGATGAATAGAGTCTAGATCCAGAGAAGTGCAAACAGAAACTCAACATGGTGGGGGAAGGGTCCGGTCATTGTCACTGGTCTGATGCTAGGGATGATACAAAGACATTTGGGGGGGGTGTTGTTTTGCTTTGCGTTTTGTACCTCCCCAGAGCTGGGATTACAGGGTCTGCACCACCACACTGGGTTTTCTGTGGTGCTAAGTAACAAACCTAGGACTTCATGCATATTAGGCAAGTCCTTTACCAATTGAGCTACTTCCACAGCACCCTATGAGTGCATTAAAAAAAAGTAATAATAATTGTGGAAAACAGAATAGAATCCATATAAACAGATTTCTTGGAGGACCCCGGACCTTGAGAAGGACTAAGCACTATTGTGATTTTTCACACAGACCAAGTGGAAGGGTGACTGAGTGGGGGACAGTGGGCAGTGGGGAAGCAGATTTGGCAATGCCTGTTGGAGGAGTCAGGAGGGTCTTGTGCTGCCAGCTGGGAATATTCTACATGCTATTTGGGAGGCAGAGGACTGGCAGCCAGCAGACCATGGCTGGAGGAAGCTATCTAGCTGTGGAGCGTAGAATAGATTTGAAGGCGGTGAGACTGCTTTCTAGAAATAGCATTGCCTATTAGAATTCCTTTCTACTGCATCCCTTATCTTCTAGTTCCCAGAGATCCTGTGTAGCCTGGAAACATTTGGGGTAGCTGAGGTTTCAAGGAGGGAGAAACCCAATGTCAGGCTGCTGGGCCCAGGACTTACTTATATAACAAGAGCCATGGTGATGCCCCTTTGGCATTGAAGCTATCAGGAATGACACTCTCAGCACTTAGAGCAGCAACAAAGTTCAGGGAGGGATTCCCAGGAGGGCATAGGTATGTCTCAATGCCAGGTGGGATGGGGGTTGGTAGAGAGGCAGGGACATCCCTCAGTCTGAAGCAGAGCAGTGTGCCAGATCGACTTTGCCCATTTTCCTCTGGAAGCACCTGCCCAGGACTTTTCTTTTGGCTTGCAAAGCACGGGGCCAGCCACGTAAAGGAGCACAACTGTGCCATGACACCTGGGTGGGGTCTTCCTCAGTGACTGTCTCCACTCACACCATGTTCTATAGTGGGGAATAGGGAGACCCTTCACCTGGACAGGAAGCTGCTCCCTGGAGAAAGAACAGATGAGACCTAAAGGTGAGGTATGTGCCTTCTCCTGTGTGTCCCCCTTGTGGATGAGGAGAGTAGACAGAGGAGAACACATGGGGTTCAGATCCTAGTTCTGCTGCCTGTCATCCATGTGCTCTTGACATGTCACATGGCTTCTCTGAGCCTCCGGTCTTTTGCATTTGTCAAATGTATTGTGCAGAATCATCATCACAGGCATCGCACGAGTCAATGCAAGAAAAACCATGGAGGGAGACATAGTGGTAACTCAGTGTATGTCAGTTCCTTCTGCTTTCTCCCTGATTCCATGGGACAGAATCTGGGCATTGAGGTTAGGTAACCTGTGGGAGGGGGAGGGTCAGGGAGGAATATGTCAGCCTGTGGCAATGACCATCTTTTCCATTGACTCTGGTGAAGGGAGGAAGTACAGGAAAGAATCACTTCCAGGTTGGTTGCCAGTCTATCCCTGCTGTCTCACTTGACAACATTTAAAGGGACAGAACACCAATGAAAAGATGTAGGACAGATGCACAGATGCGATGATAAGACTCTTTAAGCAGAATCCTAGGATTGAAAATTGGAGCTCTTGCTCAGAATGGCTGATGCAGACCATACAGGGGAGCAAGCTGGATGGAGCTCCTTGCACCCCAGGAAAGACCTTGAAGCCCATCCCCAGCAGGGCGTGGACAGTCAGGGAAGGAAGATTTCTCCCTTGCCTATATGCCTGCTGGAAGGGATTTCACTCCACGCCCCTCCCCTCTTCCTCCTCCTTCAAAGCTAATGTCTTTCCCAGCTGGCTCGTTTTCTGGATTATGTAACACCTAAGGACAGGAAAACGGGGAGAAAGGAGAACAAATAAAAGGAAATTTCTCTCCGTGTTCAGTTTCTGGGGGCGGCCCACATGGGAGAGGCCCCGGGTCTGGCTGAGACTCACATTGGGGGAATCCATCGTAGAGCAGACTTGCATTGGGAGATTTGAAGAGACAGGTCACCTGCTTAAATGACACTAAATAAGTTGGGGCAGCCTGGGTGGACTGAGGAAAAGCTGATTCCATTGGGGACACACTTTCCCTATCAAGGACACAGAGTGGAAGCAAGCTGGTTGGCATCTCAGGCAACTTCCAGGAAGGCTCCTTGGTGTCTTGTCTTCTTTGCCTTCTTCCCCTCCTCCCTCCAGAGAAGGACATTTTTCCTTGTTAATGGTGTGTCTCAGAGTGTTGAGGTGACTTCCTTGGAGACACACAGCTATGAGGGTGTCCAATCTGAGGATCCGGGGTTACCACTTGTATTATCAAAGTCCAACAGTCCTGTATGTTGGTGTCTCCAGGAAGAGCTTCCTTGGTTCTTGGGAATTGTAGGAGAGGCATGCTGTGGTGTTTTCTCAGGCTTACTTGCAGAACATCTCCAGGACTAGATGTGATGGAAGAGATTTCTCAAGCTGCCTAGAAACCTTCAGAAGCCAAGCACTTCCCTCCGGGCCATTCTCAAACCTCCCCCTGAAATTATGCACTAGTGGAACCCGCCCACCTGTGGCACTGAGTTCAAAGGGCTGCCCTCTGCATGGGGGAGCTATTAAACTCCCACTTGACCTTGCTTCAGAGATTCCCTGAGCTGACAGAGATGAGAAACTTGTGAAAGGAGACCAGGGCAGCCTGGAATTGAGCCCATTCTCTTTGGCATAGGATGCTTTTAGAGGAAATCTGCCAGGAATCAAAATAGTGGTGCTTGCTACCTTGAGGTCCCTGCTGAAGATGTCTCCATAGAGAAGGGACCAAGAGAGGTGCATCCCAGGACAGGAAAGATGAAAAGATGGCAGCGAGCCCACTGCTCCTCGGCCCTTCCCCTGCTTCTCAACAGCCACCGCAAACTGCTTGGCAGTGAGGGACCCGGAGGCGGGTGAGAATCTTCTGGAAGCTGCCAATTGTGGATCTGGTTTAATTGTAGCGCTGGTCTCTGGGTCTTGCCCAGACCTGTGCTTCTCGGGCAGCTGGGCCAGGAATCTGAATCTGTAGGGTCAGAGTGAAGGGAGTCTTCCCTTGACCAATCACCTATTTGTTTGGCGCCCTGCAAGCAAAGCCTTTTCTACCAGAAAGGTGACAGAAAAGTGCCAAGGAGGTGACCTCTGGTGGCCAACAGTGCTGACTGTAGCTTTCTCTTGCCATATAGATCAGGTCCAGTGGAAGACATGGCATCCTCAGTGAGGCCTGGTGGTACAGGCCTGTGATCCCAGCTACTTAGACAGGAGGATCAAAAGTTGAAGGCATGCCTGGGCTCTAGAGGTAGTTCAAGGCCAACCCTGGCAACTTAGCTCAACCCTGTCTCAAAATAAGAGGTGGTGGCGCATGCCTTTAATCTCAGCTCTGGGGAGGCTAAGGTAGGAGGATCGCTGTGAGTTCCAGGTCTGCCTGGGCCAGAGTGAGACCCTGCCTTGAAAAAAGGAGAGGGTAGGGTGGCGGGAATATAAAAAGGACTTGGATGTGGGGCTGGAAGATGACTCAGAAGTTAAAGGCCCTTGCCTCGGCCAAGATCAATCCCCAAGCCACCCTTACAAGCTGCTGCACACAAAAACTGACACAAGCATTTGGCAGTCATTATTGAGGAGGCAAGGGTCCTTTGTGTGTGTGTGTGTGTGTGTGTGTGTGTGTGTGTGTGTGTGCAAATCAATTTAAAAAAATTTTAAAGAAAAATGGTTGGGGATACAGCACTTTCTTACCATGCACAGTGACCTAGGTTTGAAGCCTTTTTGGGGCGCCTCCTGAAAGTAGCTCCTTACTGCAAACCAGCTCCATTTCCTTCTCACTCATTCTGGCCCATGCCACAGAGGTGAAATGGGCCCCTGGATTCTTCCCCTCTGTCCTCCCTCCTGCCCCAGACTGAGGAGGAATGGAGACTGCACCTTGGAGACAAGGGACAGAGGAGGCCAGCACTTAGGAAGTCAATGTGGGACCAAAGGAAGTGTCTGGAACTGGACTGCTGTTACCTGGCGGTGACTCCAGACAGCAAGCAGAGGGAAATAGGTGGCTGCAAACCAGACTCTCCTGCAGGACCCTTGGTGCCACCCGATGTCACCCGGGCACAGCTGGGGATGCTCTGTCCTCTATAAGCCCCTGGGACTTCTGGCTGCTCCTTTCCATGTAAACTCTCCTCCTAGGCATGCTCTGCGTCTGGCCTTGGGGACATTACAGTGACCTTGACGGGCAGCCTGTCTTCAGGGAGTTTATAATCTATTTGTTAGATCCCTGATTTCCAGGCCTTTTCAGAGAAATTTCTCCAAACAATGCCTCCTAATCTTTTAGCCTAATGTACTTTTGATACTAATCTTTTTTTTTTTTTTTTCAGTTTAATCTCTAAATGCTTCAAATGGAAATGTTCTCAGTTCTTTAAATCACAAAAGACAAGAAATACAGTTCAGGCCCCTATCAACCTGGGAAGCTGGAGAAAAATACATATCAAGAGTTTAGCCCCAGCAATCACACTGTGTCCTGAGTCACCAAGTCCCATAGGTTTTTTCTTTTTTTCAAATCTGTCATGGATTGAGCTCTTAATTATATCCTAGCTCCTTTACAAATGAGATTTCCCTCAATACTTCCAAAACCCTAGTGATGAGTGAGGGTAGAGCTACTGCTTAGCTTCTATTTAAGAGCAGGAAGTTCCAAGAGGTAGCTACAGGGCCAAGGCTCAGAGGAGAAGAGAATTATAGGGATTATAATTGTCCCAAGTGGAAGGGGAAGAAGGGGGCTGTGAAGGAGGGTGGGGTCCCGGGGCAGTCAAAGTGGGGTCTGCAGGGGCAAGGAAATCTCTCTGAAGAGGCCAGGGGGCAGGCCATGGTTGGGGTCTGCACTGAGCAGAGAAGCAGAGCCCCTGTGCCTTTGTTCCCATGTCACCAAGCACTTCTTTGATGTCACACAGCCTGAGTTTGAACCCTGATACTCCACCTCTCGCTTGGTATAAAACCCAAACCTCCTTAACTGCAGCAGCTGTCAGATGGTGTGATAACAGTGCCCCTCTGGGGCCAATGAGGTTAGGCTCAGAGCTGAGGAGACCCTGAAGGAAAGGCCTGTACCTGCTTCCACTCAAGTATTGTCTTCTGACCATCTCTGGGGGCAGCAGCAATCCAACTTCCTGAGCCAGTGGAAGTTGATTAATGTAGCCTTTTCAATCCTGGGTCTTTGGGAGGCAGTGATGGAAAGATCCCCAGAATTATGGGGGAGGAAGAGATGGAAGACAGTCCTGCACCTCGCTCTGCTGAGCTGTCAGGACAAACAGATGCTTCATTCCTGTTCTCCCTGGGAAGGAGCTAGTGAGGCTGGCACTGAATGGAGGAGGCCCAACACAGAGCCCTGGGAGGCGGAGTGGACAGGGAGAGATGGGAGTTGGGGGCTGAGCTTACACCAACCACCCTCTACCCTGCTACTTACTGGTGGCACCTTGCAAGAGGCCTGGCATGCCTGTGGATGGGGCCGTGGCCTGAGCAGGAGGAAGGAGACAGCACAACAAACTTTGCTCAGCCTTTTCATTCATTCTTCTCCAATCTGAAACCTACCTCCCCCAAAGATGGCGCTGGCTAGGTCAAGAATAGGGAAGAAAGAGAAAGAAGATAGAGAGAACAAATGAAAGAAAGAAGAGATTTCTAAATGGATATCAGTTGATCCAGCAGTAATTAGGTCTATAGTGGCACCTTTGCAATAGATCAAGGGGCTGTATATATCTAGTTCTGTTTCTGAATTCTGTTGTCTTATTGGTCACTCTATCTACCTTTATGTCAGGATCATTTTCTGTTGTTATTTGAGGTAAGACCTCATGTAGCCCATACTAGCCTTGAACTCCTCCACCTCCTGGGTGCTGGGATTACAGATGCTTCTATACCCAGCCCGCATCGATTTAATTACTGTTATTTGCTAAGTCTTGATGCCTGGTAATCCACACCCTCCAGGTTCTTTATCCAGATGGATTTGGTGATCATGGAGGAAGGCAGAGGTGAGGAGGTTGGTGAGCTTGTTAGAGCAGTATGTACCTAACCAGTAAATGGAAAGAGAATCCCTATGAAAGGAAACAGTGTGAAAGTCCTAAGAAACTCATCCCTGGAGAGAGAGTGTCTAGAGACATACTGGCCCTGTCTTTACATTTGTAAAAAAGTCCTTTGACATTCACCATGTCATCGATCCAGACTGTTTGTTCATGGGGTCACCCCATGTGAGGGCTTCCTGTCGTTTTCAGAGATAAGGAAAGGGGTTCAGGGCAATAAGAGGTTGGTCAATAAGGTCTTCTCACAAGAAAGGTTTCACATAGAGATTTCAAGCCAGATGTCCTGTAAGCCCAGTACTCAGGAGGTGGAGGAAGGAGGATTAATTGTTGGAGGCCAGCCTGGGCTACACATTGAGACCCTGTTTCACAAAGAAAATCAAACATAACATTTTGATTCATGACTGTCAGTAGCTCAGGCCTTGATAGATAAACCTTGGGATCAGGGAAGGTTATCATGTGATAAGTGGCCCAGTGTTGAAATCGCCCTTGGGATGACCTTTGTGCAGAATGGTTGTGGAGTGAGCAGGCCCCTACTCACTGAGCACAAGATAATGCAGGTCCTGAAATAGGGGACAGGAGGAGGACGTGAGCACAGGTGGAGGAGGAGACCCAACAAATGTGGCTAGGTTCCCAGAGCTGGGTCCACAGTCCTAGTGTGTGACACTCATAGATGCAAGAAGAATGCGTCTTTGGGGCTGGGGAGATGGCTCAGAGGTTAAAGGTGCTGGCTTGCAAAGCCTGATGTCCTTAGGTTTGATTCCCCAGTACCCATGTAAAGCCAGATGCACAAAGTAGTGCATACATCTGAAGCTTGTTCCAAGTCACAGGAGGTCCTGGCGCGCCCATACTCTTGTTTGTCTGCCTCTATCTATCTGTCTCCCTCTCAAATGAATTAACATATTTTTAAAGAAGACACCTGACGTCAAGCCCTGTCTTACACATGCATGCACACACATGTGTACATCTTCCCACACACTTATGTGCCTACACTTGTACAAATACTCATACCGACACATACACATACAAAAAAAAATCTGATCTCGGGTGAAGGTTAGGGAGATGGTTCATGGATTAAAGGTGTTTGCTTACAAAGTCTGCTAGGATTGCTAAACCAGGTTCAATTCCCTAGCCACCCACATAAAACCAAGTGGGCATTCCTTTATAGTAGCAGGAAACCCTCATACCTCCTCTCCCACATACACAAACACACCTGCAAATAAATAAATAAAAGTATTACTGGGCTTACAGGACATCTGGCTTTAAACATCGAATCTCATGATTAAAAGAAAGACAGTAGACTCCCCTTCGGCTACTCCTCTGGGCCCCCTCTCTCAGCTGAGGACTGTGAGTCCCAGCCCCAGTTGGACAGTGACCTCATGCACTCAGATCAGTCTCTGGGAGATGGCTGACCTTGGTCATGACCTTGGTCTGTGCTCATCCTGTCAGCTCAGCCCTTTCAAGTGGATCTGGCCTGGCTTCACTCCCTCAGTGATAGGCTGTGCTAGGCGGTGGCCATTCCCTCACCAATAGCCCTTCCTCTGTCCTCAGAGTGAGTTGGGTTGCTGAGCTCAATAGAGTCTGACAAGGTCCGCATTGGAGGGAGCAGCTGGAATGTTCCTGAGGGTAGATGATGAAGGGAAACTCAGAGAGAAGGACTCAGGCCACCCAACAGCAGAGCAAGTTCCTGATCTCTCATCCACTGTCATTGTTACTCCATCATTCAATAAGAGAGGTTGGCGGGCTGAGTACTAGGCTATCCAGGGTCCCCTGCCACAAGGACTGATCCAGACGACCCACGGAGGAGGGTATGCAGCTGAATGGGGATGGGGGGGGCATTGGGGAATTGGGGATAACAACTCATTGTTTGCCCACTGAATAATGTAACTCATTATGGACAATAAATATATATTTAAGACTTAAAAAAAAATAAGAGAGGCTGGGACCTGGTAGCTTGGACCATTTAGGTTTCCTGTTTTCAGGTTCTCTATCTGTGCATTGGACCAATCTGTGATCAGAAATATTTGGGACAAAAATGTTGTGTCTCTACTGACCATGTACAGACTTTTCAAAAGATTATTGTTCTATATGGCAATACTATGTAACAACTATCCACAATGCCTTGACATTGTGTTGGGTATTATAATTCATACAATTCAAATGCAAGGGAGACTGTATAGATTATATGCAAATACACTGCTGTATACAAGGCATTTAAAGCTTAATGTGGTGGCCTACATATTTAATCTCAACACTCAGGGGCAGGGAATATTAAATGGTAGAATGCCTGCTTTAAAAAGACGACAGAAGGAGGAGGAGAATTTGAGCACTTGAGCCCTCTCCCCAGGCCTTTTGGCACTTTTCCTTTTTCCTTCCTTCCTTCCTTCCTTCCTTTATTTCTGTCTTTCTTTTCCTTTTTTTGAGTAGGGTCTCTCTCTAGCCCAGTATCACCTGGAATTCACTATGCAGTCTCAAGGTGACCTTGAACCCACAGTGATCCACCAACCTCATGTGCACCACAACACCCAGCTTCTTCCTGGTACTTTTCTAGTCTATTGGTTTTTACCTCTGAGAGATGCCAATTTTGACTTGAGGGTTTCCCATCGATCTGAGGCCGGAAAGCAGTGCAGCCTGCAGAGGATTCTGTTATCTCATCCGAGCTGCTCAGGCCAGAGGTGCAGGGCAGGCAGCTTCTCCTCTGGCTGAGGCTGACTACAGAGCCTGAGTCTTTCCTCCCTGTGCCCAGCCACACTGACAGACTCTCAGGAGCTTCTCCACATTGTCCATCCCTCTCTCTTGGCACCATCAGGGATGTCTTGGGTTATTTGGGTTGCTATAAAAAAAAAAAAAACGAAATGAAAAACAACAACAAAAGCCACAGATCCTCCAGGAGCTCAGAAGCAATAGAAATTATTTCTTCTATTTCTGAGGGCTGAAAAATCAAGGTACCCACAGACAGGTTCAGTGTTCTGCTGAGGTCAAATGAAGACATTTCTGCTTCTTGGAGGACACCTTTGTTGTAGTCAGCCACACACCGCTAGGATGAATCTTCAAACCAGGCACAATTTGAGGGAGGAAACTATTTATTGAAACTACAGATTGAGGGGAAGTTCCGTAACAGCAAAAGAGGCTGGCCCTCTTTCACAGGTCCAAGCAGAGAGAAAAACCCATCACCAACACCACACACACAATAGCAAACAGGCAGGACAGGAGAAGAAGAGAATTTCTTCCCCTTTATATAGCCTTAGGGTGGGGTCTTGCAACCCTATCCCAGACTTAATGGCTTCCTGAGTCTCTGGAATTTCCTTCCTGCATGGCCCACATAGGAAAGGATTTTTTTTTCCAAGGTAGGGTCTCACTCTAGTCCAGGCTGCCCTGGAATTCACTATGTAGTCTCAGGGTGGCCTTGAACTCATGGTGATCCTCCTACCTCTGCCTCCCAAGTGCTGGGATTAAAGGTGTGCGCCGTCACGCCCGGAAGGAAAGGATGTTTGCTTCCAGCTACTTTTTGTTGAAAGACTGTATTCCTGTAAACATCCTCAGAAACCCACCCAAGATAAACAAAACCTAACCACCACAACCTTCTTGTGTGATCCTGAGGTAGCCAGAGGGATAAGGCAGGTTTCTGGGTCTGTTTTGTGAGGATACTAATCCCATTCATGAGGACTCTACCCTAGGACCTAATCACTTCCCAAAGGCCCTAATCACATTGGTGATTAAGTTTCAACATATGAATGTGTTGAATGAACCTGGATGTAAGGCCTTGCCTGGGCTACAGAACAAATTCAAGGCCAGCCTGGGCAATTTATCAAGACTTTGTCTCAAAAATGCAAACAAGAGTTTGGGGAGATGACTCACTGGTTAAAGGTGCTTGCTTGCAAAGGCCAGGGTTTGATTTCCTTGGTGCGCCTATATTCATTCATATTCATATTCTCTCTCTCTCTCTCTCTTTCTCCCTTTCTCTCTCTCTCTCAGAAAATACATACATACATACATTCATACATACATACATACATACATGAAATAGGCTGGAGATGCTCAATGGTTAAAGTTCTTGCCCAGCCTGCATGAGACCCTAGGCTTGATTCCCAACACCATAAAAATCAAAGCAGCAATAACAGAATTTCAGTCCCTTTCTCCCATAGCATCCACAAGGTGTCTCCTGAAGCCACCTCTCCCTGAGCTCTAGTCTGGGGCCACTCACACTTCACTCCTGACCTCCAAG
>PVHP010042230.1:0-15220 GCA_004024765.1 Zapus hudsonius
GAGCTCTGGTGGAGTGTTTCCCTGTGGAAGAGAACAATTCTAGAAAGAGACATGGCTTCGTGCACTAGCATCCAGTGCTTCCAGAATTTGGGGAGACAAGTGTCTTGGCTCTGTATAGGGTGGTTGGGTGGAGACCATAGGGCACATTGTATCCAATCAGCCTGTCGTGTATCTCAAGTCTGATTATTGTGTGTGACGTCTTGATCCAGGTGTTTCCCATAAACTTATGTGTTCTGAATACTTGATCCCCAGCTGATGGCAATTTAGGTATTTGGAGGTGTGTTGTTGGGGGGCAGGCTTATGGGGGTTCTAGCCAGCTTTCCCAGTGTTAGGCACACTCTCCTGTTGCTTGTGTTCACCTGCTGTGTCACAGGTGATGTCCACCTTCTGCTCATGTCATAGTTTTCCCTGCCATTAAGGAGCTTCCCCTCGTGTTTGTAAGCCAAAATAAACAACTTTCCTCCCATCAGCTGCCTTTGGTCGGATGCCTTCTGCCAGCAATGAGAAATTAACTACAACAGTGTGTGTGTGTCTGTCTGTCTGTCTGTCTGTCTGTCTATCTATCTATCTATCTATCTATCTATCTATCTATCTATCTATCTATCTATCTATCTATCTATCTATCTACCTATCATCTATCATCTGTCTATGTATGTATGTATGTATGTATGTATCTATCATCTATCTGTCTATCTATCTATCTATCTATCTCTCTATCTAATATATATGGGGCACGTGAAGTATGAGCATATGCCTGTGGAGTGCAGAGGTCAGCACTTGGGACCTTCCTCAATCACACTCTGGGGCTTGCCAGAAAGCCCCAGGTGTGCTCCTCACTGCCATCTAGCACTGAAATTACAGGCACATTGCCATCATGCCTGGCTTTATAAAATGTTTTTATTTATTTATGAGAGAGGAAAGAAGAGAGAGAGATGGAGAGAGAGAGACAGAGAGAGAGAGAGAGAGAGAGAGAGAGAGAGAATATGGGCACAGCAGAGTCTCCTGCCACTGCCAACAAACTTCAGATGCATGTGCCCCTTAGTACATCTGTCTTTACATGGGTACAGGGGAATCAAACCCAGGATGTCAGGCTTTGAAAGCAAGTGCCTTTAACTTCTGAGCCATCTGTCTGCCCTTGGCTTTGTACATGCATGCTGGGGGATCTGAACTCAGTTCCTGAAGCTTGCATAATAAGAACTTTACCAAATGACCCATCTCTCCATCCCCTCAAGCCTGAGCCTTTGAGTTACTGTTTCAAGAGACTACTTGCTTTGGAAGTGCTATTTGTGAGAGATAGCTTTCTTACCCAACCTGAATTCCCACTGTCCTTGTAATGGAGGAGGGGAAGGTCACAAGGTGAAAATTCTACTGCATGTGGGAAACACAGTCCCCAAGACATACCACCCAGATGAAAGAGGGTACCAGCATCAACAACAAACTTTAAAATCACCTTGCATGAAAGGTGGTGAATACCACCTGTCCACTGACTGCAGGAATCTCTGGGGGGATAAACCAGGAATGGTTAAAGAGTCGCCACCTTCCATTTTTATTTATTTATTTGAGAGAGAGAGAGAGAGAGAGAGAGAGAGAGAGAGAGAGAGAGAGAGCTAGAGAGAAAAAGTATGGACACACCAGGGTCTCCCGACACTGCCAATGAACTCCAGACGCATGTACACTTTGCACATCTGTACATTTGTATGTTTAATAACCTTTCAAATCACCTTGTAGGGAAGGTGATGAACACTGCCTGCCCACTGACTTCAGGAATCTCAGGGTGGGGGAGGGGGGAGGGGGAGTAACCAGGAATGGTTGGAGAGTAGCCATCCTCCAAGGTGTATTCCAAAGAATATGCAAAGAAAGAAAATTTTAGAAAGCAGAATGGAGGGAAAGTCTGAAAGGTTCAATCTCAAGTGGAGAATGCTCAACTCTCTGCAGAGAGTTGGAATCAAAGCTGAAGATGAGAAAGAGAGAGAGAGAGGGAGGGGGAGAGAGAGAGTGAGAGCGAGAACGAGAGCACAACAGAAGAGGGGTTGGAGCAACAAACAGCAGAGACCCAGTAAATTTTATTAAAATTAAACTCATCACTGAGCAGCAGATTTGCAGTCCAACCAGACAGGAATCCTGGGGTCTGTATAATACAGAGATGCCAGGAAAACCCTCTCTCTTGGCACTGGAGCAGCGACAAGAAGCCATTGTTAAAAGGCACCCGCTGAGTCAGTGGCTCAGTAATTCTAAAGTCTAGGGCCCTCCTTGTACTGCTCACTCTAGAAACCAGGGCATGTGTCAGTGGAGTGTACGACAGCTGACCTGTTGAATCTTTCTAGGTAGAGTGGACAAACTTGGAGCCAGAACTTAGGGAACTCCACATGGTGGAAATCTGGTCAGAGTCACAGACTGCAGTGGGACTCACTTCCCCATCTTGGTACAAGCAGGGAAACTAGCTACCGAAGAGGGAGGGACAGGCAGTGTCAGCTGAATGCACAGGGAAATAAAGCCACTGTGTCCTGCTAGAAGCCCAGTAACATAAAGGTGTCAAGATATGGAACCCAAAATGGAAAACATACCGACAGCCCCCTATTCCAGTCTTTAGAAACAGAAAAAGCATCTAGGAAAGAAATAACAGCCACTGACCAACCCATGGCCCACAATCTCTGGCTATGGGTCAAAAAAAAAAAATAGCCAGAGAAAGAAAAATAAGATGACATTTAAGACAGACCCATAGCCCACAGGCAGTGACATTGAGGAATTGGAAACCAATCTTTGTTATTTTTAATTTATTCATTTTTATTATCATTTCTTTTAAATAAAAGCATAATATTTTCTATTTTTATTTCATTTTCATTTTTTCTCTCTTCTCTAATATATGTCTTTTCTAGAGACTATGCAAGTCAGATGAAATCAGCCAGAGCAGTTCACATACTTACAATACTAATCACTAGTTTTATTCTGCTTATCCATTCCTACCCTTAAGAACTAATATCTTAGTATGTACCATGTCATCCTTGTTACTTTAGTCCTCAAAAGTTATCAGACTTGAAGCAGTGATTATTTTAAATTGGCTGTTAATGTTCTTTCATAGTGGCCTTGTCCATCAGTTATGGTTATTTCTTCAGTTTTCTATCCTCCGAATGTTGCTGGGAAATGTGAGTGGTACTTAGGATATGTGGATGGGAAGTTTAGTCATCCTGCAGGGGAGGCAAATTATGCTTTAATCCTACCACAACCTGATGCCACCTGAGCATTGCAGAATCCTTCAACTGAAAGAGAAGAGATGACATAACTAGTAACCAACAACCTTGCCTCAGATGTGCACGCTCCAATGCTAAAACATAAAAAAAAAAGCAACAATGACTCTTCCCAAACTTAACAATTCCTCAGTAATGGATTCCAATGAAAGTGAAGTAGATGGAATTCCAGACAAGGAATTCAAATGAATGATTCTAAGAATGTTTAATGCAATCAAAGAAAACACGACTAAACTACTGAATGAATTCAAAGAGAAGACAAATACATATACATGTATATACACATATGTGCATTATCACATTGTGACGGGACAGCAGATGTAAGATGATCTAGGAAAAGAAATGGGTCTGTTAGGAGGGGAAGGATGAGAAAGGAGAGGGTTAGGGCAGGTGAATAGGGTCAAAGTCCATCAGATACCTAAATGAAAATGTCTCCGTGAAACCCGTCATTATGACAATCTGTGTGTGTCAATAAAAGTAAGAAAATAAATCAAAAATCACATCTACCAATGGCAAGAAGTAGTATAGAATAATTTATGGCAAAACTTCTAAAACAATCACCTGAGGCCATTTGGTCTTGTGATGTTCGTGATAACAGGAAGAGAAACACATTGTAAGTACTTGTAAGTACTGACCAGGGCCAACCCTGCTTAATTCTGAGATCAGATGAGATCTGCCATGTTCAGGGTGTTATAGATGTAGAGGAGAAACACATTTCTGACTTATGTTTCAAGTTACTGCTACATCTGTGTTCAATGACATGTAATTAGGACTGTATATACCAGAGCATGGACTCATTGGCCTGATGCATTAAGATATTTTTAGAAAAAGCAAGGCAAGAGTTATGTAAGTTGGTATCATTCCCAACCTGATGTGTATAGGAAAACTTTACTGTGAATGAACTTGGTTCTCTTAAGTGTATTCATTGTTCATCAAGATATTTATGCAACTTCACTCATAATTTTTGATTAATATTTGATCATGCTCATGGCGTATGTAATACTTTTTAGACACTCTATTAATTAGTGGAATGAATAATTCAATTAATCTTTACAATGTCCTTGATGACGGTACCATTAGTGTTTCTTTCTTACAGACAAGGAAACTGAGGTTAATGAAATGATTTTTTTCCAATGTTATACAGGTAATAAACAGGACTGGCTCTAAAACCTGTTTTTCCCCTTTGTTTTCATTGTGCCATATTATAAAATTAACATTTTTTATTATTATCCATAATTAGATACATTGAATGAACAAATAATGAGTTGGTATCCCCATTTCCCCAATTTCCCTCCTCCCTGTCCCCAATCAGCTGGATATCCTTCTCCGTGGGCAAACTGGATCAGTCCTTGGGGTAGGGGGTTATGGATAGCCTAGGAGTCAACCCAGTTCCACCCACCCTTTGTATGTTGTTACTGAGGGGGGCCATGTCTCTGGCAGTCCCCCCCCATGGCTCTTACAATCTTTCCGCCCCCCTTCCAAACGTTTTATTTTTGATTCAAGCTTTTGAAAACAAATTCTTTTTTTCTTATTGGAAGCTTTATTCCTTGAATCTTTACAAGGTGAAGTAAAGAATTTCAGAAAAAATTGAAATGAGACCAAGAGAGGGCGTCTCATAACTTAGTTGATGAAATATCTTTTTTTTTTCTATAAAGACACCATGACTTGAATGCTTTAAAAATTAAAGTAGACTTTACAACCAATATTACAACAGCATTAAAAAGTAATCGAGGCTGGAAGTTAATCCTCGATGCTGCTATTCCATTGGTATCTTTCCCTTATTTTTACCTATTGCATGCATTACAGGACTATTAAACTGAATAATTCAACATTCAACCATTTTTTTCTTTAAAAATGATAGTTTGAAATGGTTCATCCTAGCATTTTTCAGCTTTAATGAACAATGCCAATATTTTCTGTATTGCTATCTTCATACTTGATATTTAATAAATATCTATCTTTGATTTGTCAAAAGATTACTTAACTAGTGTGTTCATGGTCTGTATTTTGTTGTCTGTTTATTAGAAATAGCATTACATGTAGACACTTCTCTCTCTTTGCAGGTTACTTATTTAGGAAAAATTTCCCAGGTACAGAATTACCAGAGCTAAGAACATTAATATTTAATGGTTTTTGTTATATGCAATAATTCACTTTACAAACCTAATCAAATTGTAACCAACAATGAATATGTAGACTTAATCACAATCTGATTAGCCTTGAAAATTACTTTTATATTTGCTAATATAATAGGTGTAAAATGATATTTAATGAGTTTTTTTGGATTACAGCAAGGTGGAACATTTTTGTATATGTTTACTGAGCTCAGTTCTTTCTGCATAGCTGATCAGATTACATTCTGCCCATTCATCTATTAGACATCTTGTTTTCATAGGATAATTGTGAATTTTAAACAATATGGACCATTTGTCTTTCTTTTAGGACTATTTAATGATTTGTTTTTCCTTTAAATTGTCATGAGGTTTTAGAAGTTAAAAATAGGTTGTTTTTTTGTAGCATTGAATTAGAATTTTTCTTAACAGTAAAAGTTTTAGTTCCTGAGTATTTTTAAACATATTTAATTTTATTATTTGCCATGGTTTATAAAATTTTAGTTATTTTTTAAAAACACATTTAAAAAGTATTTTAGGGAAAAAGTATTTGGGGAGAGAAAGTGAGCTAGAGAGAAAGCAGGCAAGAGAGAAAGAGAGAAAGAGAGAGAGAGAGAGAGGAGAGAGAGAGAGAGAGAGAGAGAGAGAGAGAGAGAGAGAGAGAGAGAGAATGGCCGCACCAGGGCTTCTTGCCACTGTAATTGAACTCCAGATACATGCACTACTTTGTGTATCTGGCTTAACATGAATACTGGGGAATTGAACTCAGACCACCAGGCTTTACAAGTAAGCATCTTTCAACTGCTGAGCCATCTCCAGCCCAGTTCTAATTACTTTCTTGGTTGTATAAAATATACTTTGATTTATGCCAGAAGCAGAGGTTATAAACATTTTGGCTTTAAACTTGCTGACCAGAGAGCCCCAAACTATTTTTAAATATGTTTTTCCCTCTTTCATGAGAGTTCCTATGAATAAAATGATTTCTCATGATAGATTCTATCCCTGGAGCATTTATTTGCTTCCAAATCTGTAATAATGCCAGACATATCTTAATACCTTTAATAGGATGTTCCCCTTTAAGGCTTTTCAGACTGAGAACATTTAAAATACTTTCCCCTTCTTTTTTTTCTTTAGCTAGTTTTGTAATATTTTACCATTTCATAATTTGGTTTGGTTTAGAAATGGTGCATTCATTTTCTTCTGCTGCTGTAAAATAATACCAGAAGCATAATGGCTTCAAAGAGCACATTCTCCCCACCCCCTTACAGTTCTGTAAGCTAGAAGTCTAATATTGGTTTCCCTCTGCTATTACCAAGGTATGTCCGTCATGTGTGTGTTTCTTTGTGGAGACTTGAGGGAAAATCAATTCAAGCTCATCCCAGACTCTTCTGTCCCACATCCTTCAGCTGGTGGGCTCTGTTTTCATCTGCAAAGCAACACTCTACAGCTTTTTGATTGATTTCCTCAATGAGCATCCCAGACTAGCTTCTGTGATTTTCAAGACCCAGGCTAGGGTGATGGCCCACCTGTGAGTGCTCTTGCTGCTTAATAAGCAAGTGGACCTGAGTTCTAGTAGCAACGCTCACATAAAAGTGAGTTTAGTTCCTAACAACCATGTAAAAATGCCCAGTGTGGTCATGAGGCTCACTGGTCAGCCACTGTGACCAAAAAAAAAAAAAAAAAGACATCTCCAATTTGAGGGAGAGACTCCATCTCAAGGAAATAAAGTGGAAGAGTCATAGGGGACACCTGATGTTATATTCTGGCCTGTGCTTGTGTGAGCACAGGGCACACATATCTGCACACACACACACACACACTCATTACCCACACACAAAACCACAACCAGCCTCAAATGACTAGAGTGTGCACACTTGAAAAGCTCTCAACCATATCTGCAAAGTCACTCTGGCCATTTAAGGTGACACAGTTGGAGATCATGGAGATGAGGATGTGGACATACTCCGGGGACAGTTGACATGCTGGCCATAAAGGGCACCAGAATTTCATTTGATCTCAGCAGCATTGGTACTTGTGAAACATGTCAGTGTCCCATACGTCGGCCGGCGAGGTACAGTCCTGTCTTCATGGCGATCACCTGGTGGCATTTTGAGGCTTGCTTTCACAGTTTTAAAGGCACTGTCTCCTTAAAGAGATTCTTTTTAAACTTCTAAATTGTGTGTTGTGATGGTGAGGAGGACTTGTCTTTGAGCATATTCCTCTCTGTATATCTTTCTAAACAGTTCTTGCTCGATGTCCTTAATTCCTTCTGAAAATGTATTCTCTAGTGTCATGACAATTTGGTACCCGCTCTACAAGAAGAAACACATGCTGGCCGTGTGTAGCAGAACACCAATGGGGTTCCCAGGGCATCAGCTCAGCTGTGCCATATTGAGAAATCTCCATTTTCATTATTTATGTGAGAAGATTCAAAAACGCCAAGCATTGAGGTGACCTTCAGAGCTCAGTAAAGGTGGTCGATGCTACAGGTGACCTACTTTGCTGAATGTCTTGGGGTTGCCTTGGCAAAGGGTAGTGGCATATGGGCCTGGGGTACAGAGACAGTTTTGCTTAGGGACCCTGAAAAGACCTTTTCTTTTCTTTTCTTTCTTTCTTTTTTTTTTTTTTTTTTGCAAATGATTAATTTCTGCTTTAGGAGGTTTTAATTTTTACTCTATTTCCTCCTAAGTCTAATATTCATGTACAATGCCAGTTCTTGTTATAACAGAACTTGGAATTGGGAACCAGTGGGATTGGGACCAGCTTCCACTGAGGAAGCCACTCAGTTTCTTGTGGGACCAGTTCCCTTGTTGAAAAACTTCAAGGTAGGGGAGGATTGGACTTCCTTTACTAACTTCATTTACTAGCTGATGGAAAAATTAAAAAATGCAGGTCTAAACCAGGCATGGTGGTGCATGCCTTTAATCCCAGCACTCTGGAGGCAGAGGTAGGAGGATTGCCATGAGTTCAAGGCTACCCTGAGACTACATAGGGAATTTCAGGTCAGCCTAGGCTAGAGAGAGACCCTACCTCGGAAAACAAACAAACAAACAAACAAACAAACAAACAAACAAACAAACAAAATCCGGTCTAGTGTATATATGCCCTCGTGCACACACACACACACTGTAAAAAATTGAAAATTGGGCTGGAAAGATGGCTTAGCAGCTAAGTGCTTCCTGCATGAGGACCCGAGGAGCTCTGATCTCACTCAAACTGCTGCCCATGGCAATGGCGCTTAACTCCAGTCCTGCCAAGGGGAGGGGAGTGGAGACCAGAGAATTTTCCAGGCTCACAAAACAGTAAGAGATCTTGCTCAAAATAAGAACAGGGGGCGAGTGATGGAGCAGGACACCGGATGTTCTGCTTGAGCCACTGCAGGTGAGTCCACCCTGCTGCAGGTGAGCACATGGGACACTGCAAAGACACATACATGTGCATACACACCACACACACACACACACACACACATACACATACACATACACACTGCACCATATGTGATGCTTAGGTTTTGTTGTCAACTTGATCTTTTTAATTATCTTGGGTAGGTCTCTCAGGATGTTTACAGGAAGGCAGCCTCTTAGCAAGGGGCAGGATGTAAAGAAGTTCAAAGAAGCATCCTTTCCTGTGTGGGCAGTGCAGGAAGGAAATTCCAGAGACTCAGGAAGCCATTAAGTCTGGGGAAGGGTTGTAAGACCCCGCCCTAAGGCTATAAGGAGAAGAAATTCTCTCCTTGGCCCCTCCTGCCTATTTGTTGTTTTGTGTATATGGTGTTGGTAATGGGTTCCTCTCTCTGCTCGGACCTGTGAAAGGGGACAGCCTCTTTTGCTGTTAAGGAACTTCCCCTCAATCTGTAGTTTCAATAAATACTTTCCTTCCCCAAATTATGACTGGTTTAAAGATTCATCCCAGTGGTGTGTGGCTGACACCATACACACAAGCAAAAATCTGAAAAAAAGTTAAAATGCAATATTTTCCTTCCCCTCCGTCATCTACTGCTGCTGTGTCACACGTTAACTGTGTCTGGACACCTGTCATTTAACTTCTCGCTCTCCTTTCTTGCCTCTCTAGTCTTGAGTGACCGTGGTTTTACTCTTCCTTTATGGGGAAGTTTCTTTGAGTTTCCAATTGCCTTACAGACTCACTGAGATAATGCATATCATGTTCTTTGCTGTTTGTTTGGCACTTACTTGCTAAATGTCAGCCCTTATTATCACCTTGATTATTACTGCTTGAAGATCAATGAGGTGAGGAAAATTGACATTTTGGATCTTGAGCTGATCAATTAGGTTGAGCCATTCAGTAGGGAGTGAGTGATGGGAACAGCCTTAGAAAGAGATTCTTGTATTCTAGAAGGTCATGAAACCATCAGCTACTCTGGCCTCAGAGAATAATGCATCAACCTGGGAACCTAGGACCCTGGGCTGGCAGGTTCTCTGGCTGGAGAGAAGGAAGCTTTCAGAACTGCACCTCCAGTGAGGAAGCCTCAGAGAGCCCCATGGGAAGGCCCTGCTGGTGGGAAATCTTGGCTTTTGAAAGAGGCTGCTTTATAGCACACTGCAGCAGGATGAGGTAGCCATCTGAGGGCAGAGGGTCAGAGACAGGGATGAGCTCCAGGATGGCCATGCCAAGATCTCAGCTTCCAGGCCAGATGGGAGTTGGGAGGCACCAGATGTGGCAGATAGCTGTGCCAGCAGGGATTGGTTATGAACATGGCCATGGAATTCTGGGTTAGTTACACTGAAGGGAATGCAGAGACATGCGCATAAAGGAAAGATTCCCTTAAAAGCATATTTTAGACCACATATGGTGGTTCACACCTGTCACCCCAGCATTCAGGATTGCTGTGAATTTGAAGTTAGCCTGGGCTATATAATGAGTTCCAGGCCAGCCTGGACAACAGTGTGAGATCCTGTCTTAAAAAATTCAAACAACAAAAAAGCATTTTTTGGTAGTAAATAACTTATTATTATTTTTTTTTGCTGAGAATTTTATTGTGTATGGGTTGTACTCTTTTTTGAAAAGGGAGGTGGTGATGACAGGAACGAGGCATGGGAAGTCTGTATAGCAGTCACCTTCTCTTTGAGGGGATAAAACTCCCCACTAGAAGCAGCTCATGGAAGGAAAGGGTTAATTTCTGGCTAACAGTGCTGAGGAGAAGATCCATCATGGTGGGGAAAGCAGGGCACGAACAGACAGCCGGGTGTCACATCTCCACATTGACAGAGAGGAGGTCAAACAAGTGAGCTGAGCATGAGCTGTAACACCCCAAGATCCACCCCTAGTGACACACTTCCCAGAGCAAGGCTCCACCTCCCATAGGCTCCACCATCTGGGGACTGAGTATGAGGCTTCATCACAAATATATGAGACTCTGAGGGACATTTTCCATCCAAACCACCATGATCTGCTGTTCTGTTGTTGAAACCACAACTTGATGGGAGGGGAGCCAGCAGAAAGTGGGGGGAGGGCTGGGGGAGCAACGATTGGGAGCAGGTGCCCTCCATCCTTGTGATTCGCCTTGGCATTTGTTTTCATTTCCTGACATTTTTGTAGATGAGTTTGTCTTTTCTTGAGAACTTCCTTGTGTGTTCCTCCTCTGTGTTGAAATAACCCTCCAAGTGAGGACGAGCATGCTGACCTCCAGCCTAGAGTTTATTCACAACCTGCCCAAGCTTTGCTGTGACAGGGGCACAGTTCACATTCTTCTGTATGTTGGAGAATCTCATCAGGTAGATTCTTCTCTAGGTATCTCAGACTTCACTGAGGCAGGGCGGGAGGGGAGGTCAGAACAGGCTCAGGCCAATGACTTCTATATTGATCGTTTGCAATTGAGGAAACAGGTTCAGTGGTTGTTCTGGTTTGAATTTGATATGTCCCTGCCATGCTCATGTTTATTTCTCTGTGTATACATGTGTGGTATGCCTATGTGTATGTCTACACATGATCACATGTATGTGGAGGCTAGAGGTTGATGTCAGGTGTCTTCCTCAATCACTCTCTACCTCATTTATCCGAGGCAGGGTCTTTCACTGAATCTGGGGTTGGTCAACAAACCCTTGAGATCCTTTCCAGTGCTGGGATTATAGGTCACACCTGGCTTTTATGTGGTCTGAGGATTTGAACTCAGGTCCTCATGCTTCTGTGGGAAGCACTGTACTGACTGAGATGTCTCTCTTCCCCTAAGCTTCTGTTTTAAATGCTTCTCAGTCTCCAGCTTGTGACATTATTTTGAGGGCTGAGGAGCCTGGGTGGGGATGATGGAAATAGATGACTCTGAGCGCTTATAAAGACAGGTGTGGTCTCAGCTTCCTGGTCTGCCATCATAGGAATGGCTACTGTAACCTGCTTCCACACTGTGGACTTTCCCCTACAATGGAGTGAAACTTCTGAAGCCATGCTCCAAAAGTGAACCTTTGTTCTCATGCTGCTTTAAAAAAATTTATTATTTATTTGCAAAGAGAAAGAGAGAGAATGGATGTGTGTGTGTGTGTGTGTGTGTGTGTGTGAGAGAGAGAGAGAGAGAGAGAGAGAGAGAGAATATGAATCTGAGTGCACTAGGGCCTCTTGCTGCTGCAAATGAACTCCAGATGCATGCATCACTTTGTGCCTTTGGCTTTATGTGGGTAGTGGGGAATCGAACCTGGGTTGTTAGGCCTTGTAGGCAGGTGCCTTAACCGATGAGCCATCTCTCTAACTCTGTTCTCATGTTTTTGTTGGGTATTTTTGGCACAGAGAAAGAAAGTAACTAAGATAGTGGGCAATAGAAAAGAGTCCTTGCTCACTACCTGAATATTAATTGAGCATAAGGTCTAGCCTGTCTTTGCCTCAATTTCCCTATCTGTACTTGCTGGCATGAGACTCTTTATACTCGCTAGAGTTCTTTTAAGGAGTTTCTGGGATAGATTATGTAAAACACTTAACTGATTGTAAATCATATATGTCAATTATTCTTATTATCCATGTCTCAAATACACCATCATTATTCATCTGGAGACTGTATTAATTCCTACGCAATTTATTTTTCTCAGTGTGAAAGCATTTGAATAAGCTCTGCTTTGTTGGATAAATATTCTGCTCATGTTTATTCACAAGACCATTGTCCGAACTGCATGACTAGCCATCGGAGAGGCATCTGGAAATGAAAGCTTGTAAGAGCAGATGGAGCCATGGCACCTTGTGGAGGTAGGCAATAAATAAATAAATAAATAAATAAATAAATAAATAAATAAATAAATAAATAAATAAATAAGAAGGAGAATAAATAGCCCTAGAGAGTACTATCTGTGCTTGCTCAGAGATAAGTCTCTGTCATTCATAAGAGCCCCTGGCTCAATACCCTGATAAGTAAAGAAAGGGCCCTAAACTGGGTGTGGTGGCGCACACCTTTAATCCCAGCACTCAGGAGGCAGAGGTAGGAGGATTGCCTGAGTTCAAGGCCACCCTGAGACTACAGAGTGAATTCCAGGTCAGCCTGGACTAGAGTGAGACTCTACCTTGCCACAAGGACTAATACAGACAGCCCATGGAGGAGGATATACAACTGATCAGGGATGGGGAGGGGGGGAATTGGGGAATTCGGGATAACAACGCATGGTTTGCCCACTAAATAATGTAACTCATTATGGACAATAAATATATATTAAAACAAACAAACAAACAAACAAACAA
This sequence comes from Zapus hudsonius, assembly GCA_004024765.1. Classification (NCBI taxonomy): domain Eukaryota; kingdom Metazoa; phylum Chordata; class Mammalia; order Rodentia; family Dipodidae; genus Zapus; species Zapus hudsonius. The sequence continues at coordinate 13,031 of PVHP010042230.1, forward strand.
ACAAACAAAAAAGAAAGGGCCCTATGTTATCTAATGAAAGGTTCCAGCACCTCTGTGTGTGTGTGTGTGTGTGTGTGTGTGTGTAGCATTTTTGATGGTACAATTCCCGCTGAACTGTGAAGTCAACCATGGAGAAGTAGAAGTTCGGTGATTCCCATTTCCTTATTCTAACATCCAACCAGCAATGCTATGATATTTGCCCTTTTGGGGGAATGTCCAATAGAGGCTTCGACTATAACAGCAGTGACCAACAGTCATTATCTACTCTCTAGGTACCACGTGTCAAGTAGCCACACTAGCGACTTTATATTCATTATTTCCAAGCCTGCTACACCCATTGTGATTTGTACCATTTCACATCTCTCTTGGCCTGGAGATTTATGAGGACACAGGCCAGAGAGGTTAGGTGACATTCACATGGACAGAGGCTGTGAGAGACACAGTTGTAGATCAGACGCTTGTCATCTGAATCCAACATGTTCTTTTCCCTCCTCCCAAAACAAAAACACAACCAAAACTGCATATTTGAAACTCACTGCCAACATCCCTGAATCAGTGCTGGTCAGCAGCAGGATGGGCTGTTCTAAACAGGTAAAGTGTGCAGGGTGCCTGGAGTGGTCTGGCTAGAGGCAAATGGGGGTGTCCCTTGGGTTGAGGATGCTGACATAGAGGAGCAGTTGGCTGGAGGCTGCTGATCCTTCAGCTTCCTTGCTTTCTGCTTGGGGACATGTGGGAGTCAAATGTCTCCTGATTTCAGACCCAACTCCTTCATTCATTCTAAATCCAAAACACAACACACACACACACACACACACACACACACACACACACACACACACACACACGATTAATCCCAAAGCTTTTGATTTGAACCAATCAGACCCTACAAAATGTGGATATTTATCCTTTTGTGTAGAGTTTACTTTATTAAAAGAATTGTACATTTGTTTTTTGCATCAATAGACTATTGGCTTTACTCTAATTACTTTAGCTTTCTTTCTTCTCTCTCTCCTTTTTTGGTTTTTCAAGGTAGGGTCTCACTCTAACCCAGGCTGACCTGGAATTTACTATGTAGTCTCAGGGTGGCCTCGAACTCATGGTGATCCTCCTACCTCTGCCTCCCAAGTGCTGGGATTAAAGGTGTGTGACATATGCCTGGCTGATGTTGGCTCTTTGATGACAATCCTATCCATAGATATAGTAATACTTTCCCATCATTCTTTATTAAGGAAATCATTCTAAGAATGTATATTTAATCATTTTTGGTTCCCATAACTTGGTTTCCTCCTCCAGAATAAATATGACAATTGTGCTTGACATTATCTGTTTTTTTACCATTTTTCTCAAATCCTTTGAAATTTTTACTTTTTAAATTTTTCCTATTTGTTTTGTCCTATGATTCACTCTCTTTGCTTCTTTGTGCCCTTTTCAGTATAGATTTCATATTTATGATGGAATATTATATTTTTAACTCTCCAGACTTGGGTATACCATTGCTCCCCCCCTTATTCATTACATATTTTGGCTACATCTTTATAGCTTTGATTTCAGCCATTTTATTTTCCCTAAGCTATAAAGCTTAAAAATTCATTTATTTTTAATTGCATAAAAATACAAATAACCAATTTTTAAAATTTTATCTTTATTGTCCAAAATTAGATACGTTGAGCAAATATTGTGTTTATATTCCCATTTCCCTCTTTTCTGTCCCCAATCCACTGGGTATCCTCCTCGTTGGGCACACTAGATCAATCCATGTGGTAAGGGGTTATGGATAGCACAGGAGGCAACAAGGTTGCCCCCCCCCTTTATGTGTTATAGCTGAGGGGGGTAATGTCTGGGTAATCTCTCCCACTATGGCTCTTATAATCTTTCCGCCCCTCTTCCACTCAGCAACCTGAGTCATGGTGGGTGAGTTTTAAGTCTGTTTCATTGTTGTTGTTGTGCACTTAAGAGTCTCTCTGCTTCTACTTTAAGTTCTTTTGGAAGTCGTTGACTTATCCTGGGTTGACTGGCTGTGGTTATAGGTCTCTTTCTTGCCTCACCACTGCCTCAAGTGTTTCACTTGGGGTCTACACCCTAGGCCTGGGGTGGTTCATCTCTTGCTGGGATGCCAATTTTTATCATTGTAACTATTTCCTTTTTTGCATGGCCATAGTATGTGGTGTGTGTGTGTGTGTGTGTGTGTGT
>PVHP010042231.1:0-15068 GCA_004024765.1 Zapus hudsonius
AGGGAAGGGGCTTGGGAAGCGGCTGGGAGGAACAATGGGCGATGGCGGGAGCTTGGGGTGGGGGAAGGGTGGCTCTCCGTTCCTCTGAGGAGCAGAAAGCCACTGGGGAACCTTGTCTCAGCTGGTGCAGGATCTGGGGAGAGGGTGGGCTTGGGTTCAGGGCCGGCTGGGGTCCAGGGTTTGGATCCCAACTGGAAAATCAAACCTTTACGGACAGAGTCCTGGCAAGGCTGACACTCTACCGCCATCATGCTCCGCCCCCCCAGGTCTCCATATTTGTACAGCAAAAAGTTGATCCACTGAGCCATCTCTCCAGTTCTAAGTACTATTTCTATAAATTTTCAAAGCAAATTTTGTTTTCCAAACTACTGTTAGAACATTAACAGTTTTGTTAAAAATTTTATATTCAGAGGTTACATTTAACAGATTATATAGTGAAAACCCATGATCATAACTTTTAAATAATGGGTAGTTAAAATTATATGCAGAGTTTTTAGAAATTTCCATTTTTATTAGGATATGTTAAAGTGCTTTTGTCATGTAAGAGGCACAAATTTCAGTGTTTTTAGCAGGCATGTAGGCTCATAAACAAATCACTTCATTTTCCCTGCATTCATAAAGTAATTATGAAACAGAAATTGGTAAAGGAAAGAAGTTTTACAATTTGGCCAATTGGGAGGTGTATGGTAACTTCCTCCCCAGCACGCCTGTGGCCATCTTAGAATTTATAGAAGCCATGTAGCCATGGCTAGAACAAATGTGAATTAGCTGTGAGTCAGGTTAACTGGTCCTTTTCTGACCCCAGGTTGTATCCATTGTTTCTTTTCGGTTTCAAAGACAGTTTGGGGGTTGTTTGCAATCTGAGGAGATTGCTCAGTGGTTAAAGGTTCTTGCTTGCTTACTGGTTTGTTTTGCTAGGTTTTTGTTTGTTACCTTTGGAGGCAAGGTCTCACATTGTAGCCCAGGTTAGCTTGTAACTCACTATGCAGAGTTGGCCTCAAATTCATAGGAATCCTTCTCCCAAGTGCTGACATTAAAGCATAAGCCAGTATGACTGACTCCACAGACAGTTTGTTCCTGTCCATGTCACAGTATTAAAAATCCATTTTTCTTTTATTTTTGCAATGCTGTGCAACTTTGAAACCCATAACCCAGCACTGGAGGGTTCTCTGAGAAGCAGCACATCTATGATTCAGTGTGTCACAAAAGTAAAGCTTTTAAAACTTAATAAAATGTTCAGCCCTTAATGCTAGGAATTGAGTCTAGATCCTCACCCATCCTAGACAAGCACTCTACCACTGAGCCATAGCTTTAGCCCAGCCTCAGGGGGTTGTGGGTATAGCATCCCCAACCATTCCAGCCCTAGCAGAGTTCTTGTTCAAGTTTAAGTCCTTTGTGAGATGTAGAATGGAAGTCTATTGTGTCTTTTCTTTGGAGGTCAGCTTCAAGCCCTAACTACTGCATGCCTGTTAAATACATTATTTTGCAAGTGAAAAAATGTTACAGTTGGATAACCAAAGGGAGGGACACAAATGTCTGTCTTTAGATTATTTCCTCTGTCAGATTGAGATAATTGTGATGGGGGCAGGAGGGCCAAATAGGGACATTTTTACATTCTATATTAGGACATATTTGTATTCCATATTATAGAAAGGAACACACACACACACATCCATATTAGAAATCAATCACTCAAGATGTGCAAACCGAGCCAGGCATGGTGTCATGTACCTTTAATCCCAGCACCCAGAAGGCAGAGGTAGGAGGATTGCTGTGAGTTCAAGGCTACCCTGAGACTACATAGTGAATTCCAGATCAACCGAGCAGGCCTGTGGCCATCTTAGAATTTATAGAAGCCATGTAACCATGGCTAGAACGAATGTGAATTAGCTGTGAGCCAGGTTAGCTGGTCCTTTTCTGACTAGAGTAAGATCCTACCTTGAAAAAAATGTGCGAATTGTTAATGATTGTTTTGGGTTAACCCCCTTGACCAGATGAATCCTGGAGGAATTCAGGATGGATATGAGCAGACAATAACCAAGCTCAGTGTCCTGGTGTGGGTGCGTCCAAACCTAGCTATTCAGAGAGATGATAAGGAAAGATATACCTATACCATGAATCTCAAGGATAAGACTGACCACTTGAACAGAGGGGCAAGACTGAGTTCTGGAATAACCTGCCTTCATTCTCCCTTTTCCCACCCCTAGTTAAAACCTGCTGCCTAGAGCTGAGATGTAGGGTGGTGTTCTAAGGCATACACCTGTTGCCTTCCCAGATCTCTGGCTCTCCAAGACATGCTTAAAAGATTCAATTCATGTCTCTGCTCTTTGGCAGCTGTGGTGAACTCCAGTATTCCAGTTATAGTTATAATGCCATAATGTAAGATTTATATTTATTTAATTTTTAAATATTTTATTTTTTAAATATTTTATTTATTCATTTTCAAGTAGAGAAAGAGAGAGAGAGAGAGACAGAGAGAGAGAGAGAGAGAGAGAGAGAGAGAGAGAGAGAGAGAACCAGGGCCACCATCTGTGGGTCTGGCTTATGTGGGTACTGGGGAATTGAACTGGGGGTCTTAGGCACTGGAGGCAAGTGCCTTAACCGCTGAACCATCTCTCCAGCCCTATATTTATTTTTAATGTGTAATATCACTAGATTGATGATAAATATTAATGCCCCAATGCAGAATTATGCATGCATCGAATTCAGAGGGTAAACTGTCAGTGGCAGTGGTTATGGGCTAGAGATACAGAGGGGTTCTCTCCAGACCTTTACTCAGGTTAAGATAGGATCCTGGAATATGCCATGGAAAAGTATTTTAGGACAAGCAGAGGTGGAGTAATAGGAAGAGATTTGAACATAGATTTAAGTACAGAAGTGAACAGAAAGAGAAACAGTTCAGATCAGTCTGTGCTCTGCTCCAAGTTACTCTATATTGTGTAAAACAGGATTTTCAGGCTAGGACTTGCCATGAGAGGCTCCTTTAAAAGCAGTTTGTTATTACTATTATTTCCATTTTAAGTGCAAACAGAGGCAGAATGACTGATTGCCTTAGTGGGCATGTAAACAACACCATCTGTCTAGCACTACCCACCCAAGAGGCAAATAGCTTATTCCAAAAAGCAGGTAGTGGGGGCTAGAGAGATGGAGCTTGCCTCCAGAGCCTAATGACCTGAGTTTGATTCCCCAATACCCACATAAAGCCAGATGCACAAAGTGGCCCATGAATCTGAAGTCACAGCATTTGTTTATGACAGAAACTTGTTAGTAAGCCCAGACTGATGTCAAACTCCTCAAGACACAGGCTCCTAAATGCTGTGATTATAGGCGTGTGCCACCATGCCTAGTTCCTTAGTCAATCAGTCAATCAGTTAGCTTTGAGGCAGGGCAGGGTCTTACTTTAGCCCGGCTGACCTAAAACTCACTTTTTTAACCCAAGTGCTGGGAGGATAGGCCTGACCCCCCTCACGAAACCTGGATAGAGGTGGGTCTGTGGCTTTTATTTTTTTTAAGTAATTTTATTTATTTGCAAGCAGAGAGATTGAGAGAAGAGGGGGGATGGGCACACCAGGGCCTCTAGCCGCTGCAAATGAACTCCAGATGCATGTGCCACTTTGTGTGTCTGGCTTTACATGGGTACTGGGGAATTGAACTTGGGTTATCAGTATTTGCACGCAAGTGCCTTAACCACAAAACCATCTCTCCAGACTTTTATTCTTTTTTAATTGCAGTTTTTGTTAACTAAGGATTTCCCAGCCCCACTTCAATTTTTCCATGTCCTAAGTAAAAATGACTGTGTTAATTGATTAAAAGGTGATTCTCTACAAGCCTGGCTCATCATTCTAAACCCTTCAAAAATTACTTCCTATTTCCCTGGTTCCTCATATTGATGGTTACAACCAGTTCATGGACATAACATTAACACAATGTTGTTCCCTGGGATCTTTATTTGATATACTTTGTCACCATCCTGGTGATCAAGACTCTAGTCTATAGAACACATTTGTCTTCTACTTGTGAAGGACTAGGATTCAGCACACTGTAATGAGGGCAATGCAAGTTAGTAATTGTCAAAGGAATGAGACTCTCACATCTCTGCAAAGTGTCCTATGATGAACAGAGCACTCTAAAATCAGCAGCAGCTTCCCGACAGGTACTTAGTGGGTGATAACATCTCTGCTTGTTCTGAGGAACTTCTTCCTGTGTTGTTTTAATAAAAAAAGAAAAAGGAACAGGAACGGGTTCGCTGGTCTAGGCAGAGAGCTCTCCTGTTGTCAGCCCCAAGGTGCACAGGCTGGGCTGAGAAGAGGCGCCGATCCTGGGAGGCAGGACTGGCTGCTGTCCCAGGCCAGGTGTGCTGCTGGCAGGCTAGCACTGGGGCGCAAGCCCGCTCCATATCGGAGGCACGGAGGGGACCACGAAGAGGGAGGGAGCTAGCATGCTCTGAGTGGCGGTGGTGGCGGCAGCAGCAGCAGACCTGAAACCGGGCACCCATGGAGGCATGTCCGTGGGCCTGAGAGCCTGTGGAAGTGTCATAGCTCTGTGTGTGTGTTCAGCTCTGGAAGCATGGCTTCCTAGGGGAAACACGGTTCCCCATGTGTTACAGCGCAGTAACGGGCAAAGACCTGGGGGAAAAAGCATGACCAATAATTCTATGACAAGAAGTCCCAATTTCATTTTATTGTAGCAGCATCGTGGGTTAAATAGAAATTGAGGAGGAGGGAGGGAAAGAAATGGACAATGGAGAATGGCAGAAATCAGCAACCTGTGAATACCTGCTTTGCATGTGGACGTGAGCTTGGGCACGTATCAGATGGTGGTGGTAGAGGAACTGCCACCTTCTAGGCACAGCTGGGGTACAAACCTGGGTCTATGTGGCATGCTTTTTTGGGGGTTGGGAGTCTCAGAGTTGAGAGTGGAGATAGGGAAATGCCTACTGGGTTAAGCCCGGGGTTTCTGACCTAATACTTTAACACCCTCCTAACCCTTTGTCCTCCGTGCCCTCCTTAAGCAATACCAACAATCCTGAGGAATGTTAACATTGACATTGACTGCTGCGAACTGATCACCAGTGTTTTCTTCCTTCCAGTGATCTAGAGAAGAATAAATGAAGAATCCAGGCATGGTGGCACACAGAAGGCGAAGGTAGGAGGTCTCTGTGAGTTCAAGGCCAGCCTGGGTCTATAGAATAAGTTCCAAGTTGCAGATAAGCCTGAGTCTGAGATGCTACCTTGGTGGGGGGGGGGGGAAGGACGAGAAATCTTTTGCACCTATCCTGTATGTTACAGAAATGTGGAGCAAAGCCGGTGGCGCACGCCTTTAATCCCAGCACTCAGGAGGCAGAGGTAGGAGGATCGGCGTGAGTTCAAGGCCAGCCTGAGACTACAGAGTGAATTCCAGGTCAGCCTGGGCTAGAGCGAGACCCTACCTCGAAAAACCAAAAAAAAAAAAAAAAAAAAAAAAAAAAAAAAAAAAAAAAAAAAAAAAAAAAAAAAAAAAAAAAAAAAAAAAAAAAAAAAAAAAAAAAAAAAAAAAAAAAAAAAAAAAAAGAAAAGAAAAAGAAAAAAGAAAAGAAAAGTGGAGCAAAAGTAGCAACTAAAGTTATATTCAGTAAAATGGATACCCTAAAGTCAAATCTTATTTCAATTCAGTTTAATAAACACATACTGAATACTTAGTGTGTATAAAGCACGAAGGGATTAGTTACTTTAGTCATTGTTATGAAGAAATACCTGACAGGAAGCAGCTTCAAGAAAAAAAGGGTTGCCGGGGTGGTGGCGCATGCCTTTAATCCCAGCACTTGGGAGGCAGAGGCAGGAGGATCACTATGAGTTCAAGGCCACCCTGAGACTACATAGTGAATTCCAGGTCAGCCTAGGCTAGAGTGAGACCCTATCTCAAAAAACCAAAAAAAAAAAGGAAAGGGTTTACTCTGGCTTACAGTTTTGAGGGACTACATCTTGGTGGCTAAAGCACAGCAGCAGGAGAGCAAGTCCAGCTGGTCACAATGCATCCAGAGTCAGGAAGAGATGGCAAACAGGAAGTAACGCAGGGTTATAAATCTTCAAGACCCACTCCCAGTGACCCTCTTTCTCCAGCAAGGTTGCACTACCTTCCAAATAGCAACACCAGTTGGGAACCAAGTATTCAAACACATGAACCTATGTGTTCATTCAAACCACAACACTGTACCCTTGGCCTTGAAGTCTCATGGTGCGTTCATGATGCAAAAAATGCATTTAGTCCAACTCCAAAAATCCCCAGACTGTTTAACAGTCCAAACACTGTTCAAAACCTCTTCTGAGACTCAAGGCAAATAACTGTAAAAAAAATTACATACTTCCAACATATAATGGCACAGAATAAGTATTCATATTCTAAAAAGGAGGAATGGGTGCATATCAAGAAAAGATTGGACCAACGCAAGACCAAAGCCCAGCAGGGCAAACACCACAACTTGTAGTTCATGTCTAGTGCCTGAGACTTATGAAAAGCTTATGTAGACCTGTCGTTTTGCCTCCAGGGGTGCTGTCAGCCACTGTGGAGAGAAATTGGTTGGAAGCTGCAGCCGCCAGTGGGCTGCTGCTTCGCTGTCTCAGGGCGGTTCCACAGAGCTGGGGGTAGACAAGAGAATGCTCCTGGGACACAGACACGAGCAGCCGTGTATAGTGTATTCATGTGTCCTTTATTGAATGGGGAAGGATTACATTTATAGTTAAAAGAATGCAGGAGGATGAGGAGCAGGGAATGGCAAGAGGATTGGCCAGGCAGGGTGGGGAGTTTGGCATACTGCAAGGGGATAGGTGAGTGCAGACAACCTGTGAATACCTAATTTGTATCATTGGGGGGCCTGAGTGGCGGGAAATATGTGATTCTAGCCACGGTCCGTGGGGATGGGTACAGAGAAATTTGTTACTTGGTTCTGACACCCATTGCCAGTCATGCTAAGGTGAGAACGCTGGGTTCCTGTGGCTTTCTCAGGGGGGTCGGGAGTTAGGGTTGACGATGGAGCTGGGAAACGCCTACCGAATTACCACCAGGGTTTCAAACATGTTCAAACATCGTTAACCCTTTGTCCTCCATGTCCCATTAGCAGTGCCAACAAGCAGTTCCCAACATAGACCCAGCCCTCCAGCTCTGCTGCCTGCAGCAACAGCCTCCCTCTAGGGCCAGCTCCATTCTGAGCCTACACCTTTCTTTAGCAGACATGCCATGGACCTCTACTGCCAATTAGGATTCACCTTAACTGATTCATGCATGGCCTCCCAGGGACTTCCTTGAAGGCAATCTAATCTTGCATCATATTATTCAATATTAATCTTTCTCTGAAACCATGGAAAAATAACCCCGTAAATCTTGCAGTTTTCATGCTTGTAAAACCAGTAACACATGAACAATGCTGCCAACTTCTGTAGCCCTCAGGATGGAGTGTGGCTCCCTACGACCAAAGATTTATCTGTGTACCTTGGTTGTTGAATCTCTGCAAACCCTTTCCTATGGAGTTGTTTTTGGGTAAGGAATCCATCTGTGGCAGTCTGATTTCAGGCTTTCTCATTGCAAAAGGATTTCTATTCTCACAAGTTAGAGCTTCCAATGGGTGAGCCTTGTCCTATGGATACCTTTTATATTGTCCTAGTGAAGAGAGTGAAGATTCTCTTTAATTGTATTAATCTCTTCAATATCAATTTACTCTATCTCTTTAATAATTACATATGTATTGTGTCAATCTCCTTGCCAAAATTTTAAGCTTGCTCATAAATTATTCCTTTCTGAACTTTACTTTTTTCATATATTTTTTCTCTTTCCCTGTAGAGCTGACTAATAGCAGTAATGACCATATCACAGCATGAATGCTGTGCTACTTTGAAATGCCCTCTGCCAAGAAATGAGTCCAATACCTTTCAATTTAAATTTAGCCACACTCAATTTCTCAGGACATGAGCAGAATACAGCCAGATTCTTTTCCAGAACGTTTGCCTATAGCCCAAATCTCCATACATTCCTTTTTCCCCTCTGAAATTCCATATGCCAGTCTCTTCTGTCCATGTTTCTTTCTGCATTCTGGTCTTCCAAACTCCTACCAGAATGGTTAGTTAAGCTGTTGAGTACAGTTATTCAAGGACTTTTCCAGCCAAACTTTTCCACATTCTTTCTGCAAACCATTTCAAAAGGCCTATTAACCACTTGGTCAGGTTTATTACAGCAATGACCTTATTTCTCTATATCAATTTTCTGTATTATTTTACTCATTTCTATGAACAAATACCTGACAAGAAGCATCTTAAGAGAGGAAGGAAGGAAGGAAGGAAGGAAGGAAGGAAGGAAGGAAGGAAGGAAGGAAGGAAGGAAGGAAGGGTGGGTTTATTTTGGCTTATAGTTCCAGGAGGCAGAATCCATCAGGATGAGGAGGGCCTGGTGGCAGGATAGGAATGCCTGCTGACCATATCACATACAGTTAGGAAAAGGGAATGAACAGGAAGTATGAGCAGGCTATAAAACCTTAAGGCCAGGGCCAGAGAAGGGGGGCTCAGCAGTTAAGGAGTTTGTCTGCAAAACCTAATGACCCAGGTTCATTCAGTTCCCTAGTACTCACTTAAAGGTAGATGCAAAAAGTGGTGCATGCATTTGGAGTCCTGATGTGCCCCCCCCCTCTGCTTGCAAATAAACAAATAAAATACAAAAGAAAAAGCTTAAGGCCCATTGCCAGTGACCCACTTCCTCTAGTAAGGCTCCACCTCCTAAAGGTTCTACAGCTGGGCTGGGGAGATCTTGGCTTAGCAGTTAAAGGCACTTGCTTGCAAAGTCTCCTGATCCAAATTCTATTCCACAGCACCTATGTAAAGCCAGAAGCACAAAGTGGCACATTTGTCTGGAGTGTGTTGGCAGTGACAAGAGGCCCTGGTGTGTACATTTTCTCTCTCCTGCCTCCCTTCCTATCTGCTTGCAAACAAATAAAGAAATAAAAATATTTTTTAAAAAAGGTTCTAAACCAGGCATGGTAGCCCACACCTTTAATCCCAGCACTTTGGAGGCAGAGGTAAGAGGATTGCTGTGAGTTTGAGGCCACCCTGAGATTCTACCTAGAAAAAAAAAATGGTTCTACAACCTTCCTAAACAGTGTCACCAGCTGAGGATAAAGTGTCCAAACACATGAGTCTACAGAGGAACATTTTACATTCAAACCACATCACCATCTATAACCAAAATTCAAAAGATGGTAATGAAAAACATTAGAGATGGTCTACACGATAGTGGTGGGAAAGAAGCACCAAGAGCTGTGGAAGTTAACAAAATATATGGATATATATTGGTTTGGTTTTTCATTTTTCAGGTAGGGTCTCACTCTAGCCCAGACTGACTTGAAAATCACTATGTTGTCTCAGGGTGGCCTTGAACTCACAGAACTCCTACCTCTGCTTCCTGAGTGCTGGGATTAAAGGCATGTGCCACAATGCCAGGCAAACGTGTGTGTGTGTGTGTGTGTGTGTGTGTGTGTGTGTGTGTGTGTGTGTGTGTGTGTTTCTAGGTAGGGTCTTTCTCTAGCTCAGGATGACCCTAGAAATCACTACATAGCCTCAGGCTGGTCTTGAAGTTATGGCAATCTCTCTACCTCTGCCTCCCAAGTGCTGGGATTAAAGGCATGGGGCACCAACTCTGGCTAAAAATATTTTTTGATGGGGTACAGGTTAAGACAGATATAATGCTGTCATGTTATCTTTGTGCTGTGTCAATTTGCTAAGGCGGAATGATGGTTTCTAGAACTCTCCTTCCCACATAGTAGTTTTTATGTAAAGTTTTGTAAAGAATTTGGCATTTTTCCCCTGACTTCTGGGAGAAAACCTAAAAATTTTAAAGAATGTATCAAATGATAGAAATATCTTTGATAATTTGTGGTGAACTCTGCTAGGTGGCTCGTGGAGGGCCCTAGAGGTTTTTGTTAGAAGCTGTGAGGTTGCTGAATGTTTTCCTTTGAACAGACCTGACTGGGATTTTGGAAACGCGGAAGATAGGGAGCATGTCTACCACCAGACTCTCATGGCAGGTCTCCAAGTGGCGGCTCACCGCTACACCAGTTTGGCTAAGGTAAAAGCTGTGATGCAGGGGAAAATGAAAGCCTGGCCATGTTTCTTGAGTGCCTCTATGATGCCTATAGACAGTACACCCCCTTAGACCCATTAGCAGAAGAAAACCAGTCAGCTGTGATGTCCTTTATAAATCAGGCCACCCTAGATATTAGGAAGAAACTATATAAAAAGGAAGGACTCAGAGAGATGACTATACATGATTTGATGAAAGTGGCTGAGTTTTTAACACTTGTGAGACCCCAGAAGAAAGAGAGGACAGAATTAGAAAGGAGAATCAGGAATTATAGGAAAGGATTCAAAAGAGGACAGAGAGCATCAGAGCAGGGAAAACCGGAGACAACAGAAGGAAATGGCTAAGATCTTGCTGGCAGGCATCTAAGGAGTAACTGGGTCAGGACTTAAGCCAGCCAGACCAGTCACAACTTCAAGGACCCAATCTAGACTAGATAGAGAGCAATGTGCTTATTGCAAAGAATACGGACACTGGAAGAGGGAATGCCCCAAGTGCCAGGGACAACAGGGACGGGATCACAGATCTGGCAGGGACACCCAAGTTCTGCTGGCAGGAATGGATAGTGATTAGAGGGGATGGTACTCAGATCCCCTCCCTGAGTCTTGGGTCACTGTGTATGTAGAGGGGAAGCCAATGGGATTTATGGTCAACAAAGGGGCCCAATATTCAGTTCTCAATAAACCTACTGAGGTCTTGTCCCAGAAAACTAGCCTAGTACAGGGAACAATTGGGTCCAGAGCATATCATTGGACCAGTAAGCGTCAGGTGGATTTGGGCAGGCACCAGGTGACTCATTCCTTCCTGGTCATTCCTGAGTGCCCAGCTCCTCTTCTAGGGCATGATTTGCTAACCAAAGTGAAGGCTCGCATTCACTTTGAGCCAGATGGCATCAAAGTGATGGATAGCCAAGGTCAGTCTCTCCATATTTTGACCCTGTCCCTAGCTGATGAATAACGCTTGTTCTCTAGGCAGAATTCCCCACTACCAAATGAATGGCCTCAGGGAACGGCTTATTGGATCTGCACCTACCCCAAGGACTGGGCAGAAATAGCAGGTGTAGGGCTGGCAGCACACAGTGCCCAGTGACAGTGGAACTCAGCCCATCTGGGTCCATCAGTATCCTATGTCCTCTGAAGCACAGAAAGGAATAGCCCCTCACATTACCCATATTTTAGAGGATGGGATACTGCGACCCTGTCGCTCTGCTTGGAATACCCCTCTTCTCCCTGTTAAGAAGCCAGGGGGAAAGATTACAGGCCTGTCCAAGATTTGAGGGAAGTAAGAGGATCAAGGATATCCACCCCACCGTTCCTAACCTTTATACTCTGCTAAGACATTTACCCCCACACATGTCTGGTATACTACCCTAGATTTAAAGGATGCATTCTTTAGCATAGCGCTGGCACCCATCAGTCAACCCATCTTTGCCTCTGAGTGGCATGATAAACATACAGGGACTCCAGGCAGCTAATATGGACTAGACTTCCACAAGGCTTCAAGAACTTCCCTACTCTGTTCAATGAGGCTTTGAATCAGGATTTGGACTCTTTTTTTTATATATTTTATTTATTCATTTTCAAGCAGAGAGAGAGAGAGAGAGAGAGAGAGAGAGAGAGAGAGAGAGAGAGAGAACGAGAACACCAGGGCCACCACCTTATGGTTCTGGCTTATGTGGGTCCTGGGGAATTGAACCCAGGGCCTTAGGCACTAGAGGCAAGTGCCTTAACCACTGAGCCATCTCCCCAGCCCAGGATTTGGACTCTTATTGCCAGAGCCATGCCACAGTGACACTCCTGCAGTACATTAATGATTTTCTCCTGGCAGCCCCCTCAGAAGCTGAATGCTGACAGGCCACTGGAGACCTCCTCCAGGAGTTGGGGAGGTTGGGCTATAGGGCCAGTGCAAAGAAGGCTCAGATATGTAGACAAACTGTCACCTATCTGGGTTATGAATTAAAAGAAGGGACCAGGTGGTTGACAAATGCCATGAAAGAAACTATTCTTAGGCTTCCTGTCCCCACCTCGGCCAGGGAAGTCCGAGAATTCCTAGGGACAATGGGCTACTGCTGGCTCTAGATACTGGGGTATGCTGAACTAGCGAGGCCCCTATATGAAGCCACAAACTACCAGGCCCCCTGGGCCTGGGGGCCTGACCAACAAAAGGCCTTTGAAGAGCTCAAGGCCACCCTTCTGAGGGCCCCAGCCCTGGCACTGCCTGACTCCCTGAAACCCTTCACCCTATTTGTGGATGAAAAGAAGGGAATAGCGAAAGGGGTACTAATGCAGTGCCTAGGGCCATGGAAGCATCCAGTCACCTATTTGAAAGGCTGGACCCGGTTGCAGCAGGCTGGCCCCCATGCCTGTGGATCATAGCAGCAGTTGCCATTATGGTGAAGGATGCTGACAAACTCACCTTCGGACATCTGAAGGTAGTAACCCCTCATGCGATAGAAGGGGTCCTGAAACACCCTCCTGGCCAATGGATACCCAACACACGACTCACTATCAAGGGCTTCTGCTGGATGCTCCCCGCATCATCTGTTCCGAGCCAGCCTCCCTGAACTCGGCTACTCTGCTGCCAACTCCCGATCTGGAGGTGCCGCTGCATGATTGCCAGGAAATCATGGCAGAGATCACCCAGGTGTGATCTGGCCTTCAGGACGCTGCCCTGTTGAACAGTGAGTTGATATGGTACACTGACAGGAGCAGTTTTGTGACAGACGGGGTGTGAAGGGCTGGCGCAACAGTGGTAGACTAGGCCGGGAGGATTGTGTGGAGTGCCCCCTTCCCTTGGGTACCTCAGCCCAGAAAGCCAAACTGATCACACTGGCAGAGGCACTGGAACAGGCTGAGGGGAAGCAGGTGACAGTATACACTGACAATTGGTACGCTCTTGGTACCGTCCATGTCCATGGTGCCATCTACCAAGAAAGGGGCTTCATAATGGCAGAAGGAAAGGAACTACACAATCTTCTGGAGGTACAGAAGCTGCTGGAGGTGGTGCAGAAGCCCTGGGCCATGGCAATTGTTCATATTCCAGGACATCAGTCCACCAGCACGCCAGAGGCTGAAGGAAGTTGGCGAGCAGATGGGGCTGCCAAGAAAGCAGCGATGGCCTCCCCGGTCTTGGCACTCGCCCTGTCGGCACAGAGCTTTCCTGTCTGCCCCCACAACCTGACTACACCTTGGTAGACCTGAGATGGATCAGGAATCATCGTTGCTCAGAGCCTGATCAGCAGGATTGGTACCGGGACGTGGAAGGAAGACCAATCCTGCCAGCAAAATTGGGACTATTTCTCCTCTCCAACTTGCACTGAGCCACCCACTTGGGGAAGAAAAAGCTGCTAGCACTGATTGCGTCCACTTGCCTCTGGTTTGCACAACAAACAGCCCAGATCCAGAAGATCGTGGACCATTGCATTGGGTGCCAGGCTATGAAGCCCAGTAGAAAGGGATCCCTACACTCAGTTATAAGGGCATGGGGGAGGGCACCAGGATGGAGCTGGGAGGTGGATTTCACAGTGAAACCTGAAAGGTACAGGTATAAGTACTTGTTGGTGATGGCAGACACCTTCTCAGGGTGGGTAGAAGCCTTCCCTATGAAACAAGAAACTGCCAAGGTTGTGGCTAAGGCATTGCTGGAAGAAATTATACCCAGATACGGGATCCCTGAAACCCTAGGCTCTGATAACGGCCGGCTTTCATCAGTAAAGTCCTGCAGGGGCTGACCTGAGCAATGGGGATTGGAAATTACATTGTGACTATAATCCCCAAAGCTCAGGACAGGTAGTGTCATGGTTTGATACAGGTGTCCCCCACAAACAAATGAATGTGTTCTGATAGATCGATCCTCAGCTGATGGCAATTCGGGATTAGAACCTCATTAGAGCTGTGTTGTTGGGGGTGGGCTTATGGGGGTTATAAGCCAGTGTCATGGTTTGATCCAGGTGTCCCCCACAAACAATTGAATGTGTTCTGATAGATTGATCCTCAGCTGATGGCAGTTTGGGTTTTACAACCTCAATGAAGCTGTGTTGTTGGGGGTGGGCTTATGGGGGTTATAAGCCATCTTCCCCTTGCTAGTATTTGGCACACCTTCCTGCCGCTGTTTGCAGTGCTGTGGCAGAGGTGATGTCCAGCCCTCTGCTCATGCCATCGTTTTCCCTGCCAGAATGGAGTCTCCCCTCGAGTCCGTAAGCCAAATTAACCCATTCCTTTACAAGCCGCTTTTGTTTGGGTTCTTTCTGTGCAGCAACTAGAAAGCTGACTGCAACAGTTTTGGTACCAGGACGTGGGGTCATCTGTTGCTGCTGGAACCCTGGTCTTGTGGCTTTGGTTTTCTGGAAGTGATCTACAGGAGGAATGTGGAAGGATTTGAACTCCCGGCCTAAGAGGTGCCTTGCAGTGTTGTGAGTACAGCGTATTGGATCATTCTGGTCAGAGTTTAAAGACCTGAATGTATTGAGAACTATGGACTGTGAGGTTTGGCTTACGAGGGTGAGAAAGAACTTGGTCAGGACTGTGCCAGAAGCAGTTTGCGTGAGAGGCCTGCTGCATTCTGCCTGCCTGTGTCCTGGAAACCTGTGCAGGGTTGTTTTACGTAAAGAAGGACTGGTGTGAGCAGATGGACACGGCATAGAAAGAATATCTTTGGGTCGAAACTGCTGCCCGTTCACCTGCAGTTGTTTGAGAGATTACAACCACTGAGATTGGGCCAGCTGGTCTGCATTAGAATAACAGGAAGAATGTGGACTTTTTGAAGGAAGGGGCCCGAATGCTTTGATCCCCCCTGGATTAACAAGTTGGTAGCCCACCTGGTTCTGTGGAATGGAGATTGGTTAGAAAGAGAGGGTCATTGGATTTGCAACACAGTTTTGTTTTTGAAAAATGGCCATCGGCATGTGAAGCAGGTGTGCAAGGTTGCCTGCATGGAGCCCGATGGAGCCATGAGGATGAACTGTGGGTTGCAAT
>PVHP010042232.1:0-15068 GCA_004024765.1 Zapus hudsonius
CATAGCTTCCTGTAGTTACATTGGCGCTGACTTGTACTGGGTGTGCTGTCATTGGGAGAATACACAGATAGGACATACAAAGAAAGATCATGATTAGTGCCAACAAGGACTTTCGTCAGAGCTATTTTGTTCTCCAGGGCTTCCTGGGAACCTCAGGCTGCATGACGACTGCTAATTGCAGGGGAACTGCTTGAGGCTATGCTCCAGGAAGCTCCAACCTCAACCCTTCAGCTGCCGGACTCCAGCGCAGCGGCATACTTTGCTACAGCTACACAGGTGTCACAGCTGTGGGCGTAGCAATTATTCATGGATAATTATGAGTTTATGGGGACCAGAAGAGGAATGTGGTAGTTTGAATCAGAAGTGCCCCATAAACTCATGTGTTCTGAATGATTGGTTCCCAGCTGCTGGCATTTTAGGGTGTGAAGCCTTGCTGCTGGAGGAGCTTAAGAATGTTACAATTAGCTCCCCCCCTTGCCAGAGATTGGCTCACTCTCCTGTTGGGGTTTCATACCTACTGTGGCAGAGGAGATATCTAGCCTATGATCATGCCATGCTTTCCCATGCCATTAAACAGCTTCCCCTTGAGACTGTAAGCCAAAATAAAAATCAAGACCATGAGCTGCTTTTGATTGGATGCTTTGTTCCAGGAAATAGAAGTTACAACACCAGGAATGCTAAGTTTTTCTAAAAACTTATATATGAGTTATAGCAAATAGTTTGTTACTTTAATAAAAGGGATTTTTTATTAGCACCCTAAAGTAATTGGATAGAAGTATTAAGACAGGATGACTTAATAATATCTCTTTATGAATCATAGTTTTGCTTGTGTTTTAATCATTCTAGGTGAGGCTTCAAGACAATACTACTTCCTTGTTTGGTATGGAAATCCTAATATTAACACAGCTCAATGTCCCATTATTCTTTTCTCATTATAAGTAAAATTTTTCTTCATGGATAAATAGTGTTCATTCCCCCATATTTCTCTCTCTCTCTCTCTCTCTCTCTCTCTCTCTCTCTCTCTCTCTCTCTCTTTCACCATTTCTTACTTCTTCACTATGCTTCTTTTTCTGTGTGCTTGTAACAATGCACAGTGTAAGTAAAACTGATGGCATAGGTCTATACCACCACTTTCTCTGGAGGCTTAGGCAGGAGGATTACAAATTAGAGGCCATTCTGTGTAATTTAGGGAGTCTTTCTCAAAGAAAAAGTAAAGAGGCAGGTATGGTGGCATATGCCTATAATTCAAGCACTGTGGAAATTAGGGAGGAGAGGTGGGAGTGTCAAAGCAAGTTCAAGGCCAATGTGATACCACAGAGTTGTTGTATAGGCTAGTGATTGCTATATAGTGAGAACCTGTCTCACAAAAATTATGACAAGTAAAAAGAGAGAAGGTAGTTCAGTGGCAGTGTGCTTGTATGAGACTTTAAATTCAATCCGTAATATTGAAGGTAAAAACAAAACATAGTGAAGGAAAAAGGTACTAAGAAGGTTATATAGGATTGGCAGTTTCAGGAAATCATCTATTATGCTGCTTGTGACATTCTAATTTCTAAATTCATTGTTAAAATTTAAAAATTTGTGTGTATATAAAGTATTTCAAATGATCTTAGGGCAGTACTATTACTGCTCAGCCTACTGCCCCTTTCAAAGTATTCATTAAGTCTGTTTCATTCCTTAAAAAGAGCACTGAAACATTTACTGCTCATATATCACAAAGGGATTTATTTTAAAACTGTTTTTTCATATACATATAATTATACCATTTATTAATGATGAAAGCAAATGCATCATTTTTATATGAGGAACTAAACTGTCACTGAATGTTTGATGCTATAAGATGTAGAAAGTCTTCAACATATGTCAATCAGCATTTTAATTTTTCAATTTTCAATGCTAAGAACATCACTTCCTTTCAAGATGTACACAATGGCGTGCACATGTGCTTTCGCATTGCAGCATTATTTTTGAACATCATAGTGCAGCTTTTATGAAGGCAGGGTACTGTTTTTGGAAATCTCCTTTGTGTTTTTTGAACTTCAAGGTAACAAACTCTTCTAGGTCTTTGGGATTGGACAAGTCAAGGCCAGGTATTCCTCCCGGAGGAAATTTCATCTTTGCGAGGTACTTGGAATAGTCACGAGATGAGTTCTGAGCCTCATCTTTGCCCATGGCCCCATCCCTATCCCTTTTGGTGCTGGAGGACAAGGCGGTGCCCGAGGGCTCCCCTCCTGGGTGTCACTCTGCACCATATCCTGCTCCAGGTAGCCTACAGGGTCAAAGCTGCCTCTGCCTCCCAACTCAACTCTCTGCTCAAGTTGTCCACATCGAGCATGTCGAGCATGCCTTACTTGCTGGGGTCCCGTGAAGATGCCAAGGGGAGAGCAAGAGTCCAGGGTCTCCCCGAAGAAGTCTTGGTTGATGACTGGAAGGATGCCCTGAGCCTCCAGCTCCTGGCGTCCTCGTCCTCTCCGCTGTGTTGTTTGAGGAGATCCTGGAAGCCCATGGCGTCCTCGTCCTCTCTGCTGTGGTAGGTGAGCAGATCCTGGAAGTCGTCTCCATGGCTCAGCTGGGTGGTGTCCAGTGGCTGCGGTCTGGGGTAAGTAGAGGGGTGGAGGCCACCCAGCTTCCACCTGCCACACACATCTTCCCCCATCCCCCTGCTTTGCTTCACCGCCACTTTGGCCTCCAGCCATGTCTGCTGCCACAGAAGCCCCGAGCTTTCTGTGGTGATCCCAGGAATCTTCTCTGAAGACATGGCTTGAGCTTTTGTTCCCTGTTTTTGGCAAGTAGTCCACGTGGTAGCCCTTAGAGAAGAAAAACTGACCAGAGAAAGGTGTGAATTGTGTACCTACAGCTAGCTTCTATCCTGATGAATGCACTTGGGAAAGCACGCGAGGCACTCTGGCGGAAGCTGTGAGCGCAACTGGAAGAAAAGTGCAAACTAGGAAAGCGCAACCTCTAGAGAAACAGAGTTGTTTTAGGCAGAAATTATGGGTGCATATGGTTTATATCTTTGAAAAGAAAAGGTCAGTTCATCTATTTTTGTGTGTGGCATTACATTCCGATTAGTTTATTAGACTGTTCAGCTCTGAAGATGAATTGTATCATCATCTACATTATCTGTCACTCAAAGTGCAGAAATGTTTTCTAAATGATTGTTGATAAATTGTTTGACTTTCATCACATTGCTACCTTGCTAGACTTAGCAATGTTAGTGTGAACTTTTATGAGGAAATAATTGTTCTTGTCAAAGTATAATTGTAGATCAAAATCTTCCTTCTAGGTGAAATGGAACAATCTATTCACCATTGTATTCAATGTAAATACTATTTTACAGCCTGCTTTAAAAATATTTTATTTATTTATTTATTTATTTATTTATTTATTTATTTATTTATTTATTTATTTGCAAGGAGAGGTAGTGTTAAGTATGGGTGCACCAGGGCCTCCTGCCACTGAAAATGAACTCTAGATGCATGTGACACTTGGTGCTTCTGACTTTATGTGGTTACTAGGAAATTGAACCTGACCATCAGGCTTTGCAAGCAAGGGCCTTTAACCACTAAGCCATTTCTCCAGCCCAGATCCACTTAATTAATTAATTAATTTTGGTTTTTCAAGAAAGGGGGTTCAGTGCAGGGGAGAGGGGAGTGGGAATATAATACAACATATTCCCAACATCATGCAATAAAAAATATAGTGGAAAATCATTTATCCACTTAACTGTAAAAGAAATAGTTCATTGTAGTGAAGAATTTGTGTTCTCTGTCAGTCATAAGGGAAAATTGAAGAATACTATGTCTTTGCATGTGCTTTCATTTCCTCTTCTTCCTCTTCCTTTTTTCCACTGAGGAGGGGTTTCACTCTTGCCCAGGATGACCTGGAAGTCACTTTGTAGTTCCAAGCTGGTCTCGATTGACAGTGGTCCTCCTACCTCTGCCACCCAGTGCTGGGATTAAAGGCCTCTCTTCTATTTTAATGATATTATTTATAGTTTGATCTCTTCTATCATCCATGACAACATGTTGATGGACCCAATATTATTCAGGTTTTGTGCAGGTATTAACAGCCACTGTGAAGTAATGAATGTAATGACCGCCCTGTGGCCGGAAGACAGAATTCCAAAGCATTCCTCCCCATCCTTTGGCTTTTACATTTTTTCCACTATGTCTTCCACAATGTTACTTAAGGCTTAAGAGGGTGTAATAGAGATGTCTCATTTAGTGCTAACACTCAACTGGTACTTCTCAGCACTTTGGTGAGTTTTGAAGCACCCCAGTGGTCACTGCCATCTGAAAACAGAAATTTCTTTAACCGAAAGTAGAGCATCACTATTATATGGGCATAAATAAATATTAAGAGGGCAAGTAAGTGGGCATAATGGATCCATTTAGCCAGACAACAGTAGCAGCTAATTTATCTTGTTTTAAGCCACTGAATTTCTGGTAATTTTTTTTTTACTGAAACATTAGGAATTAATATCTTGTGTTCACTGTATAAATTTCCCCTTGAATACTCTTAATAATTGAAATCAGGGATTCCAGAATACTACCAGTTGCTGATATTTAAATTAATCTTCATAGCTCAGATGGAATCGCTACAATTATTTTATATAGAACAATAAACATATTTGAGGGTTTGGGTGGCTAGGGATAAGGAATTATCTGGTTCGTCTAGACTTTTTAAGTTGCAATACCTGAACATCATCCCTCATTACTTTTTTGTATGCAGGCTTGGCTTATATAATAATATGTCATGGTCTACTGATAGGCAATTTTGAAGCTAGAGTTTAAAATGATTTAATTTTTTCTACCATGAATATGTTTCGCTCAGTTAGAAACTGAGTCAAATATACTTTATTCATATTTTCATTAGTATTATGTTACTCAAAATAATATTTTAAAATCTTGTACACTCTGGCTTCAAACAGTGTGGGTGTGAGAGACAGAAGTAGACAGGAAACGAACTATTTATTTTTTCGATATATTAGTGTGTGTGGTATTTGTGCATGCATACAGGCCAGAGGACAATAGCAGGTGTCTTCCTTGCTTGCTCTCCACCTTACCTTTTGAGATAGGGTCTCTCACTGGAGTTGATTTACTCAGTTAGATTAGCTAGTCAGAAAGCTCCAGGAATTCTCCACTCTGTGCCTCTCCAGAGAAAGGGGGGAAGTGGAGGGGGAGGAGGAGGGAATGGCTCATCAGGGCTTCCTGCCACTGAAAACAAATTCCGGATACATGTGCTTCCTTGTGCATCTGGCTTCTTTGTGTACTGGGGAACCAAGCCCAGGTCCTTAGGCTTTGCAAGTAAGTGCCATAACCGCTGAGCCATCTCCAGCCCTCAGTCTTATTCTTTAGCTAAGATGAATCAAAACCTATGTCCTGATTTATGAGTTCTATGAATGTACCTTATATGGCAAAAGAAACTGAAGACTTTGTTAAATATTTTCTCATGGAAACCTTTCCCTGGATTATCCATTTGGGTCCTAAATGTAACCGAAATAGTCCTTGTAAGAAAGGTACAGAGGGATTTATTGACAGAAAGGAAGGATGTGCTGCTGCTATGGAGATAAGGGGTTGGATTGATATGAAAAGAAACGAGTCAGGAGCTAAGGCATCTACATGCCAGGAAACTGGAGTACCCTGATGCTACAACTACAGAGACTGATCCAGACTTACCCTTCTGGACCTATTCATCTGGCTGTTCATATCCTTTAGAGTAAATGATAATAGAATGTAGATCATTTTCCTCAGTTATATGAGTTGTACTGAATTACTGATTGTGACTGATCCTGGAAATCTCTGATTTTGTAGTTGTGAGGGAGAAGTGTAATTCCACTTTGTGCTGACATTTAAGTGGAGGGAATCTTTTGAGGCTTGGCCTTTGTACTTATTGAGTTTTAGGTAATGTCAGAATTGGATAGTTGGATAAATCAGTAGATAGTTGAGAAAGGGTAGTTGACTATTGGTACGTAAAAATAACACATATTTGGAAATAAGGAAAAGCATACAGTCTTGTCAGTTTTTTGGAGGGGATTTTTTTAGCATTTCATTTAATTTTTAATAGCTTTATTTATTTGTAAGGGGAGAGAGAGAATATGAATATGAATACGAATATGGGCCTGCTAGGGCCTCCAGCCACGGAAATGAACTCCAGACATGTGTGCCACTTTGTGCATCTGGCTTTATGTGGGTACTGTAGAGTTAAACCTGGGTTGTTAGACTCTGCAGGCAAGTGACTTAACTGCTGAGCCATCTCTCCAGTTCTTATTTTATTTTTTGCTGTGCTAGTACATTTAGGTCCTCACACATGTCAGGGCTCTACCATTAAGTTACATCGCTAATATTTATTTATTTATTTATTTTGTAGTTATTTATCTATATTTTATGTGTGCATGTATGTGTAGATGTGTGTGATGGTGAGGTTTTATTGTCAACTTGATCTTTTTAACTATCTTGGGTGGGTCTCTGATGTTTTTTCACAGGAAGGTAGCCTTTCAGTAGGGGGCAGGATATAAAGAAGCTCAGGAGAGCTGGAAGTAAACATCCTTTCCTGTGTGGGCAGTGAAGGAAGGAAATTCCAGAGATTCAGGAAGCCAACAAGTCTAGGATAAGGTTGCAAGACCCTGCCCTAAGGCTATATACAGGGGAAAGAAATCTGTCTATCCCTAACTCCCTACTTGCTTGTCTGCTGGTGTTTGTCATGCATCAGAACAAAGTTTCCTCAGCTTTCCCACCTGGACTGAAGACAAGTGGCTCCCCAGGAAATCTTTAGGCCTTTGGTGGTGGTTTGGGACTGCTGAGGCATCCAGTCACATAGACTGAGTGACAACCCGTTCCTTGACTCTGGGGTTTGCAGACTGCTATTGTGGGACTGCTGTGAGCTAATCCAATAAACCCCCTATTTGTTTACTACAAATTCATTCTGTTCCTCTAGAGAACCCTTATTACAATGTGTTTAATGTGCACTTGTGTGTATGTGGATGAGGAGGACAGAGGGTGGTCTTGGAGTGTTTTTCCTCTCCTTCCACCTTTTTTTGAGAAAGGGTCACTCACTTTTACTACTGCACCTATAGGAGCTTCCAAATTGTTTTGGCTACACACCTCCTATTTAGGAGGGCACATTGGGATCATGGACAGGTGTGTTACTTTCCATTCTGCTTCACCTGGACGCTGGGGAATCAAACTCAGACCCACAGAAACAAAGTATTTCCAAGTTGTTCAGACTAACCTTGATCTTCTTCTGTATCACAGGCAGACCTTGAACTTGTGATTCTCCTGCTTCAGCTTCTAGAGTAGCTGTGATTACAGGTCTGAGCCACCAGAACCAACAAAATGGAGTTTGCACTTTAATTCCAATTTTTTTTTTCTTTTCTAGTTGTTTTGCTTCTTTTGGCTTATATAGTTGATAGTGGTAATGTCTTTGAAGAGCAGCATAAGAAGATTAATGCAAATGTACTAGGCAAAGACTCCTGGTAAAAGTGGCAGCTTTGAGTAAAGGCTCTGGCAGCAATATCTTGTGGGCTCTATCCAATGAAGGGAAAGAAAATTACACATAAAGCTTAATCCTTGGCTTACAGAAAATGCTAAATATTTTACATATGCATACTCATGTATGTATATTTCTGTCTATATGTGTGTTGCATTCCAAATGAGGATTGTATCTCACTGGTAAAAATTGAAATAAGGCCTGGGGAGATGGCTCACTGGTTTAAGGTATGTGCATGCAAAGCCTGTGGCCCGGGTTCAATTCCCCAGTCCTCATTTACAGCCAGATGCACAAAGTGGTTCATATATCTGGAGTTTGTTTGCAGTGGCAAGATGCCTTGGCACAATAGTCTCTCTCTCTCTCTCTGTATCTCTCTCTCTCTCTCAAATAAGTAAAAAATAATTTTAAAGTGTGGAATGAAATAGTATGCTTAGCACAATGCTTAAAACAGCAACTATTCAATAGTTCTCCTTGATGTTACTCTTGTTTTGTTATTATTACTGGTATATGTGAATAAATTCATATTGTCTCTTAAATCTTTCACTAGATGCAGCACGATATCCAAGTTATTTGAGTCCTTCTAAAGCTCAATTAATCAAATGTAGATCACATAGTGATATATGTCACAGCATTAATGTGATGATTGAACAAGGGCAAGCTTGTAGTTGGGGCCACAGTAATCTGCAAGGTCCAAACCTGAATATGTTTATGAGCCAGGACGGAATTCTATTCTTGTATGACTCACCTCTCACCTCATTCTAATGCTGGCTTTCTCAAACCATATCTTTATTTAAAATTTTGTATTTTCCTCCCTGTATGATTTGCTTCAATTTTTTATTTAAATATTTCTGCTGGGGTTTAAGTAGTTGTTATTTCCTAAATTAATATTGAAACCTAATTGCCATTGTGACAGCGTGAAGAGGTAGAACCTTTAGGAGGCCATGAGGTCTCTGCCCTCATGAATCGATTAATGCAGTATTGCTGGAGCAGTAGGTTTGTCCTGGCAAGAGTGGGCTCCTTACAAAGGATGAGTTCAGCCCACTTCTGTCTGTCTCTTTGTCTGTGTCCTCTCCTCCCATCTCTTTTTTTCTTTTTGCACAGAAACAACAAAACACAGCTCACCTGATGCTAGTGGTTTGAAGTTGCATTTCCTGGCCTCCAAAACTTTAATAGATTTGTGTTGTTCATAAATTTTGTAGTTTGTAATCTCTGTTGTAGCAGTACAGAATATCTCAAGGCAATTTCTTTTATATGTGTGTGTGTGTGTGTGTGTGTGTGTGTGTGTATGCTTGCATGACTGTGCTGCCCATGAGGCACCCCATTTGCTCCCTGGTGGCAGGGTGAGCTCCTCTGTGTTGGCTGGAGTATAGGTCACCGCCCAGCTCCATGATGTGTCTGCCTATTCTTATTTGAGCTGTAATCTCTAACTGATCCCAGAGCTTACTTTTTTTTTTTTTTAATTCATGCATTCCACAGATTCTAGATTCTCAGGTTTCTACTCCCTTATGGGACTGAGGTTATAAAACACATGGCCATGCCCAGCTGTTTATGTGTGTCCTGAGGATGGAACCAGTCTCTCAGGCCTCCTCAGGCTCTCATGCTTGCATAGGAAGTGCTGTTAACCACCAGGCCATCTCTCTACCCCAGCATTTTCTTTAAAATATATTTATCTGATTATTGAGGGGTTTTTGTGCCTTCTTAAAGTTTGTGTTTAAAGTGGCTTTTTCTGGCCACTCATTGGAGAACAAAGTATAAATATAGAGCCACTTGTGATACTGTCCTCCAGCTTCTCTGAGAATAGAAATCTCCCATCATAGTTGGATTTCAATCATCATTGATTGAGTAAATAATAAACCTAACATTGGCTAATAAAATTAGCTAACATGAATTTACTATGTTTAAGTGAAAATGTAGCATGTCTATACAGGCAGAACTTGTGTGCCTAGTGATGTGCAGACATCTTTTAATAACTTGTCCCTGTCCTACTTCCCTGCTGTTCCCCACTACAGAGATGAGTGGATCACAGATTAGAAAGCACAGCTATAAGACTTCAAATAAGAGGAAAATGGGTCTGTATTAATGTGCTCTAGGGAAGATGAGTCTTTGGCTTTAGTTTGAAGAATGGATAGGAGAAGAGTAATGAGTGTGGAAAGCCCTTCTATGGACCTTTCGAGTGCTAGACTCAAAGCCAGGCACTTTCTATCCTTCCCCTTTTTTAATTCTTACACTGTATGTAGGGAGTATTGTATTGAGTCAATTATTCAAATATGAAAACTTACTTTCACAGTATGTATTTTAAATTGTCCAAAGTCTTCTATGCACTAATAGCAGAGTCAGGTTCTATATGACTTGGAATTGGCTGTTCTGATAGGGACAGAAGTCAACCACTGTTTTTGTTTGTTTGTTTGTTTTTATTTCCAAATATCTCTTTTTTAATAAAAAACTTATTTATTGTTAAAAATTTGATATATTGTATGAGCAAGTCTTGTGATGGTAACCCTATTTCCCTCCTCCCTGTCCCCAACTCACTGAGGGCCCTCCTCAGTAGGATTGCTGCAACAGTCCATAGCATATGAGGTTATGAATTGTACAAGCAGTAGCCACTTCACCTTGGGCATCTACCAGGCTAACTGATCCATGAGTTTCCATGGATATTCCTGTCTTTGCCTCCCTTCTCATAGTGGGACACTTGAGATTTCAGACACATGTTACCACTTCCACCTTTATGTGGATTATGGGGATCCAAACTCAGGTCCTCATGCTTGTGCTGTGGGCACTTTACCTGCTGAGCCATCTAGCCAGTGCTTCCTTTTAGGTTTTAAAGACTGTGTCTGGCTATATTGTCCCAAATGGCCTCAAACACTTGGTCTCCATACCTTAGCCTCCTGAGGCACACTGCTATGCCTAGCACATCTTTAACAAGGTTCAGAGTAATCTTTTTCACAGACTATTTAAATAGGATCATTAAAAGATAGAATGTTCTATTTCCTTCAAATTGCATTTGAAGGAGTAGGTTTGTATTACATATATGTTGAGTAATATAGAAATATCTTTCTCACTTAACTCAAATATAATAAACATCATCAAATCAATTATGCACTATGAATTGATTATAATAGAGATGAAGTTTTTTTCTTATTTTCTTTTAAAATTATTTGAGTGTATATATGTATGTATGTAAGTATGTATGTATGTGTATATGTATGCCAAGGTCTCCTGCTGCTGCAAATGAGTGCCGTTACATGGCCACTTCAGGTCTAGCTTTAGGTAGATGCTGGAGAATTGAACACAATGAAGTGACTTTAACCACTGAGCAATTTCCCAATGCCACCTTTTGAATTCTTTCATGAATTTCACAAAGCATTTATGGACAGTTCATTTAACTTGACATTTTAAGATTTTAATAATCCTTTTCTTTTGGTGTTGTTTGATTATCTTGCAGCAAATATGGCCAATTTAGGTAATTGTTAAATACATTGCATTATGATTTATTTTACAGCAAAATGTTCTCTCTATGGAGTGTTTTTCCTATAACATGGTAAAACTTTCTTCTGTTGTAAGAGGAATGAAAATCGACTTTACAGGAATTTCCAAAGTTCTTAGGTGAGGCTTTATTAGAGATATTCATCTTATTTTTTAAAAAATTCAACCTCCTTTTAAAGTCATTAAATCCTATTAGGACTTGAGTCAGATGATAGCATGACCAAAACTGTATATGCCTAATCATACACATTTCCCGGGCATGTTCAAATATCATGAAGAATTGTCATTTTAGGCCTTAGCTTATGTCCCTTTTTTCCTGCCTTTTAGATTTTCATTCTTTTTTAAAAAATTAATTTAGTTCACAGAGTGATGGATTTCATGGTATTTTAATAAACATATATGTCAATATACATTATTCTTCTCTGTCCCCCTCTCTCGCAGGCCCAATCCTTGCAGATTCCCTTCTTTTTCTCAGCCTCCCTTCTACTGTAATACCACATGCTCCTATTATTTCGCTTCACAGAATGATTTCCACTTTCATCCATTTTCCTGCAAATGTCATGATGCCATTTTTCTTTAAGGCCACATAAGTGTCCATTGTGCATGTGCACCATATTGCGACATAGAGACTGGTTCCATTTCCAAGCTGTTATGAATAGTGCAGCAACAATTTGGATGTCTAATGGATGTCCAAGACTTTTATGGTAGTGTCTTAAACTCATTCCAGCAGTTGCTGTGGATATTTATGAGCTGACAAGTAGGCATTTGGATTTCCACACACTGTAGTATTGGGCAATACAGAGAATAGGCTGATACAGGGATTCAAGTCTTATGCTGTAGTTAAAATTAGTATTTACTGTTGGCTAATTTTTCTATCTTAGAGACTCACCCTTCCCTCCCTTCCTCTCTCCCTTCTTCCTTCCCTCTCTCCCTCCTTACCTCCCTCTATCTTTTCCTTCCTTCCTTCCTTCCTTCCTTCCTTCCTTCCTTCCTTCCTTCCTTCCTTCCTTCCTTCCTCCCTTCCTTCCTTCCTTCCTTCTTTTCTTCCTCCCTCCCTCCCTCCCTCCCTCCCTCTATCCCTCTTTAGATAGGGTATCATGTAGCTCATACTGCCCTTGAACTGTGTTTCATAAATCTTGGAAGGAGCCTATTCAAAAATTTATTCATCGGTTCTCCAGACCTACTGGATACATGGGAATATGAGTCAACTGCTTACACTTTGAATAAGGGGCTCAACATAAAAAAGATAATGTTTATATATCACGAAGGACAAAGGTTTGAGGACCTGAGGAAAACAGGCCATGGTTTTTAAAGGGTTGGAGTTGTTATTTAAAGAGTGAATACTGACATTCTAAAGAAGGAGTGTTTAGGAGTGTTTGGCATTGGTATTCCTTTGGGGACCTATTTGAGATTTGATACATAGGCTTCTAAGACAAAAGATAAGAAGCAGATCTGAAGTCCAGTAAAGTAAGTGTGTGTGTGTGTGTGTGTGTGTGTGTGTGTGTGTGTGTGTGTGTGTGAAGGAAACAAGGAAAGAATAGGATGACAGTGCAAGGGGACTCTCATAGTTTGAAACTCCCAGAGAATGTCCATGAATGGAAGCATATGTGACCTGTTTACATGGAGCTATGGAGTTAAACTCAAGAGAGTACTGTGGTGTTGAGAGGAATAGTAAAACAAGTAATTTTTTTAAAAAAAATTATTTATTCATTTTCAAGCATATATATATATATATATAGAGAGAGAGAGAGAGAGAAAGAGAGAGAGAGACAGAGAGAGAGAGAGACAGAGAGAGAGAGAGAGAGAGAGAGAGAGCACCAAGACCACCACCTTGTGGGTCTGGCTTATGTGGGTCCTGGGGAATTGAATCCGGGGCCTTAGGCACTGGAAGCAAGTGCCTTAACTGCTGAGTCATCTCTCCAGCCCAACAAGTAATTTTTATTCAATTTAATTCTTATTTGATTATATCTACAAATGCCTCACTATTATTAGTAATAAACTATGAAAGTAATTACACATGTTGTTCTCTGGACACTTGGAAGCTGGGGCCAAGACATTTTAAGTGATGTGCATAAGCTCACACATCTTAGATGTAGAGTAGACAATTTTTGAGTTATACTTTCAGACTTGACATCCTGTATTATTTCCAGTACTTCCTTACATATGGAAATAACAATAATAATCACTAACATTAATTGCATGTCTAATGTGTGTCAATTACTTTAACCACTTTGTATGTATCAATTCATCCAATCATCTTTTATTGAGCTTTTATTTTCCCTGCTAATAATTTTCTTAGAGTTCTAAAATTCTTATATTTAACATATGTGTCGTAGTCAGCTGCACACTACTAGGATGAATCTCCAAACCAGACAGTTATAGTTGGAAAGAATTTATTGAAACTATAGATCCAGGGGAAGTTCCAGAATGGCAAAAGAGGCTGGACTCCTTTCACAGGACGAAGCAAAGAGAGAAACCCATCACCAAGATCATACACATACCAACAAAACATGTGTGGGAAGGAGAGATTTTCTTCCCTTTTAAAAATCCTTAGGGCAGGGTCTTGCAACCCTTCCCAGACTTGTTGACTGGCTGAGTCTCTGAAATTTCCTTCCTGCACTCCCTTTCCTGGAAAGAAAGTTTGTTTTTAGCTTCCCTGAATTTATTAACATCCTGCCCCCTACTGAAAGGACTGCTTGTTTTCAGCTTCCCTGAGCTAAGGGCCGCCTTCTTGTAAACAACATCAGAGACCCACCCAAGATTACTAAAAGGTCTCTTCTGTACCACTGTAGCTTTTAAAAAAGTGTTTTGATAGTGCTGTCAGATGTAATACGCTTGGGCTGATTTTTTCTCAAAATAAAGGACTTCAATTTACTCAACAACTTCAGTCATCTTTACCCTTTCCATTCTTTCTCTCTTAAATGTTCCCCCAACATATCCAGTACACATTTATGTGCACATAGTTTTACCTTAGTTTTCTGCCAGTGTTTCTCTCAGTATCACTGTTTGTTTAAAATTCAACACTTTTTAAAAACTTAGTCTATAATTAGCATGCACACTCTCATACATACACGCACAACACCCCCCATCCTCAGTTTAAAATGCTTATCTGATATCAATATCTGAAATTATTTTGTCTAGTAATATGTTTTCCTGTTTATGTTCTCTCAGGAGATTATGAACACTATGTGCATACAGACCTTCCTTGTCTGTCTGCATTCGTTTTCTGATGCTTAGAATGGGTGCTGGGAAACAAATCCTTACAGCTGAAGAAATGCAAGTTAAATTAGTAATTGAGTAATTCCTAAATTTGAATCTTTCCCAACCAATGCAAGAGCTATATCCCATCATTTTTTTAACAAAGCAAAAAATCTTTGAGTTCTCAGTTCCTCTGCCCCTTTACAACTCACATCATCTGTCGCGTCCAAAGCTCGACCAGCAAGAAAGGACACGACCACAAGTTCTTCTCTACAGCAGTTTATTCAGGAAACCTTGAGTTACAATCTTTCTTTGTCTCTTCTTCTTTTCTCTTCTCTTCTCAGGATGTGCAGGAATTTTTAAGTCATACTACAACCTATCAGCATAACACACGTATACATTCATAATTGGTCCACATACACGGAAGCATGCCAGGCATTAAGCCATTTCCATACAAGGGGTTGTTTTTCCACTGGACATTCTCCTCCGTGGGGGTGGTGAGCATAAACCAGCACCATCTTGTCAGCAGGCTCTAAACAAAGGAGAGGACCGCGGGGCATTCCGTAGGTGGGAGTGACAGCACCTGGGCCCCGGGAAATGGGGCCGGGCTGCCCCGCCCCCTTACCTCACAGGAGCGGCTCACTACAGTTCCCCCTTTCTTGTTTTAAGAGAAATTGCATCAAAGGGCTGCCAGCAAATTTTCCCATCTGGACTTGGAATCGTGTCTATCTTAGGTTGCCCATGACTGATTACATTCTTACCCATCATTGGCATTCTGACCTCCAGATGTCAGAACCCTGTCTTATGTTGATATGTAACCTCATGGGACTTACCCATTGTCATGGTTTGATCCAGGTGTCCCCCACAAACAAATGAATGTGTTCTGCTAGATCGAT
>PVHP010042233.1:0-15053 GCA_004024765.1 Zapus hudsonius
CCAGTACGCTTTCTAATGAGCCACAGTTGCAATTATCCACCAGCTTTATGTATCTGAATGGCACATGCTTCTAAGCTGGTGATGAGCATATGCATAATAAAATGAATTAATGAACCACATTAAAAACAGCTGAAAATAACTTTAATAATATATTTTAATTAATTCATTTTATCCAAAATGGTATCACTTCATGAAATTAACAGTGGATCTAGTAATAGGACATTTTACATTCTCTTTTGATTAACAATATTATTTATTTATTTGAGAGAGAGACAGAGGGAGGGAGGCAAAGAGAGAAAGAAAGAATGAATATGGTGAGGTCAGGCACTCCTGCCTCTGAAAAATACTTGAGATGCATGTGCCACTTTGTGCATCTGATTTTACGTGGGTACTGGGGAATTGAACCCAGGTCTTCAGACTTTGCAAGCAAGGGCCTTTAATTGCTGAGCCATCTCTCCAGCCCTTTTCTAAAAATTGTTATAAATTTTTATTTATTCCATTAAAATATTTCTACTTATTTGAGGGGTGGGAAGAAAATGAGCATGCCAGTTGAACTCAGACCATCAGGCTTTGCAAGTAAGAACCTTTAACCATTGAAACATCTCTCCAGCCTCATTTTTGACATTTTCATACAGGTATATGTTTTGATGTTACTCTTTCCAGTTACCCTCTCACTAACACCCTTCTTCCCTATTAATCCCTGTGGGACCTTGCTAAAAGGCATGAAAGATATGGGGTTAAGGGAGGTTGAGACAGGCTGAAACCTTGATATGTCTCTGACTCGCTTATCTCTGAGCCTCTCGAGACCAGGAAGGTGTTTTGCCACTCTCCTCCCTTGATCTTAAACCTCTGGGTCCCCTGGAAAGCCACAGTAAACCCTGTGATCTCACCTCAGCAGTGCTGGACAATAGGTGACAGTTCCAGATGGCTCTCCCTGAGCCACCAACAGTTTGAAACAGCTATGCGAAACTCGAGATCAAAATTGGACTGATAAAGTGGAAAATGCTGAACCTATCTCGGCTTTTCCCATAAGTATTCAGCCCACTAGAGCTCGACCTTCTCAGTGGTACCCATATCAGGCCAATGACTTAAAAGAATTAAGACAGGCAGTCAGAGAAGATGGAATTCACAGCCCTTGGACCAAATCCCTCCTCCAGAGCATCCATGGAGCTCTATTCACTCCACAGGACTGGCGAGATATCTGCAGGTCCTCCCTCCCCAGCTCCCTGTTCCTTCAGTGGGAGGCACTTTATAGAGATGAATGTCTCCAGCAAATCAAAAATAACCAAGGCCAACAGGAAATTCCCTGGGGCTTTGATTAACTCTTTGGACAGGGCAACTTTTCCATGGGCATAGAGCAAGTCCACCAACCTCCTGGATATTATGAACAGGTTTGCCTGTGTGCCATTCAGGCCTGGGATAGAATTGCGCCCCCATCTGACTCCTGAGACAGTATGTCCTCTTTGCTGTTCCTCCAACAAAAGCTGGAGGAACCTCTTTCTGATTTCATTTTAAGAACCAGGACCAGCTTAGAGAGAAAAAAATTCCTGAAGCAGCTGCCAGAGACATACTGATTAAAACTATATTAAGGGATGGGATGACCCCAGAATGTAGATTAGCTTGCCAAGGACTAAAAAATGAACATTATGACAAGTGGAGAGTTGCAACCCAGGACACTTCCCACAAAACACCCTCTCTGGCACAGGCTCTTGCTACAGCCTTACACTCCCAGGGAAAATGTTTACCTGTGGTGAGGAAGGATGTTGGATGACAGAATGCCCAATAATAACATATATCCCAAATAAGAAAGCTCCTCCTGATAAGATCCCTCCTCCCTGTACTATTTGTCCAAGGTGCTGTAAAGGGTTCCACTGGAAAAGAGACTGTCGTGCCAGTTATGATAAGGATGGAAAATCCTTAAAATCTTTAAACTCCAAAAGGGGCACCCCTCAGCTCTGGCAGTAAGAGGGAAAGCCCATAATGTACAATGGGTCATGAGTATACTTGAAGGAGCCCACCCAAAACTACTTCTAGAAATTGGAGGGAAAATTTTCAAATGCCTAATAGATACAGGAGCAGACAAGACTATATTAAGGCAATCTGAAATCCCACAACATTGGGAACTCATCCCAGGGCCACAGCTAATGGGAGTAGGAGACCCATCCCAAGCTCATATAACTAAAGAAGCACTTAAATGGAGGGACCCTGATGTGACCATGGGCCTTATCAGACCATTAGTGGCAAACATTACAACTAATCTACTGGGAAGGGATATCCTTGAAGCTCTTGATGTTGTAATTGCTAACAATATAGAAAAAGAGTGCATAAAAATACAAGATCATGAAAAATACTTTGAACAATGTCACCCTCAATCCTAAGGGCCACTGTCAATTATGATACTCCTGCCTAGAATGGCTCTCTGATGAGCCAGTCTGGGTTGAACAGTGGCCTTTGTTCAAGGAGAAATTAAAAATCCTAAATCAGTTAGTGACTGAGAAACTACACCTTGATCATATCTGCCCCTCAAGGAGTCCATGGAATACTCCTGTGTTTGTAATACAAAAAGGATCAGAAGGATGGAGATTATTACAATATCTAAGGGCTATTAACAAAACTATGTTAATTTGGGGGACCCCACAAAGGGGGTTACCCCTTGCCTCAGCTATTCCTGCTGGTCCTCCCCTCCTTGCTATAGATATCAAAGACTGCTTCTTTTCCATTCTCCTACATCCACAAGACCAAAGGCTCTTCGCATTCTAGGTCTCTTCTGTTAATAATGCAGGACCCACTCAGAGATTTGAATGGAAGGTACTCCCTCAGAGAATGGCACAGCCCTACTATATGCCAAGAAGCAGTGGCCATGGCTCTAAAGCCTCACCTAGATAAGGGTCTTCACATTTATCATTATATAGATGACATTCTTGCCTGGGGAGACCCCTCCACATTGCCAACCCAATTGAGGGACCAATTAATACCCTCTTTAATTTCACTAGGATTTAATATTGCCCCAAACAAAATTCATCTCATCCCACCAATCACATTCTTAGGGACTGAACTTTCCTTAAACTCAACCCAACCTTTAAAACCCATCCCTTCTTTTCCCTCAAGATTAATTCTAGCTTCCCTCCAAAGTTTCTTAGGAAACCTTAATTGGCTTCACTTGTGGCTCCCAATTCCTACAAGTACCTTACAGCCACTTTTTAAAATGCTAAAAGGGGATAAAAATACCTCTTCCCCTCACTCTTTAAGTATAGAGGACAAACAAGTGCTAGATGAAATAAACAATAAACTTCAAAATATGTGCTTAGCCAGATATAAGCCCAAAAGGCCAGTTCAACTTCTCTTATTTAACCCCTCCCCAACTGTCGTGGGAGCTTTATATCAACCCCAGGATGTCCTAGAGTGGCTCCACATATCCATTTAGAGGGGCCTCTAGGTTTCTTACAGAAATAGATGCACTGGCAGGCATGATTAAAATGGGATGAAATAGGGTCCATCAGACATTAGGCAGGGAACCTGATGTTATCATAATGCCTTTCTCCCTCCCTGATGTTAATGGATACTAAAAAATCATTCCAGGTTTGCATTTAGCCTCTTGGGCTTCCCCGGTCAAATAGATAATTACTACCCAAATGAAAAGTGGATGTCTGCGATACCTCTCTTAAACTGACTCCCATCTCGCCTTTTCTCTAAAGAACCAATCCCAGATGCACCAACCATCTTCACAGATGGAGGAAAACAGGGAGCATCTGTAATTGTCTATAATGCCAGGGACCAACCCCTTGCTATTTATTTTCAAAAAATCCCTGACAAGTCTCCTCAATATAAAGAGTTATATGCTATTTATATGGCCCTTCAAGAAGAAGAAGGTTCTTTTAATCTTTTCTTTGATAGCATTTATGCTGTCATTCTGCTCCCCTGGCTTACTTGTTCATTTGTCTGCCTAGATGAAAATCCGCTCTCCCCTCTTATGATTAAAATTATTGACAATATTCAAAAAAGGAGGGCTCCTTTATATGTACAACACATCAGATCCCATAACCCTCTGCCAGGACCTTTAACTGAGGAAAATGCCTTAGCAGACCTAGTGGCTTCACAGGGGAAAATAATACAAGCTCCCATAGCCACAGCTCTAATGACAATATTAGAAAAGGCAAAAGATTTCCATACTAATATGCATGTTAATCTCAAAGGATTACAGTCATGGCTGCCCTCCATCCCTCAACAACAGCTTCAAAGGATAACAAAACATGCAACTCTTGTGCTTCTCTAATTAAAACACCTGCAATCCAAGCAATGGGCACAACCCCCTGTGGGCTTAAAGCCAATGCCCTTTGGCAAATAGATGTTACTCATATTCCTGAATTTGGTCGACAAAAATATATTTTTGTAACTGTAGACACTTACTCTCACTTTATCTAGGCAACCGCTCAGACAGGTGAGAATGCAAAAAGGCTTATCAACCACATGCTTTCCACCTTTGCTGTGATGGGCTTTCCTCAGCAAATAAAGACAGACAATGGCCCTGCCTTTGTCAGTGCTAGATTTAAAACCTTCTGCTTACAGTGGTAAATCATTCACCATAAAGGAATTCCCTATCATCCCCAAGGCCAAGGAATTATTGAGAGAACTCACCAAACTCTTAAGGCGCAACTTAAAAAAAAAAAACAAAAAGGTAATGCTTACCCTCCAAGTATCCAATTAACAATGGCATTAACCACCTTTAACATCTTTAAAATATATAAAAATTCTTCTCACCCCCCATCTCCCTCCATTGGAAAACACCTGAGGTGACCCCTACCATCCAAGTGTGATGGAGAGATCCTTTAGATGGTCTCTGGAAGGGGCCAGACCCCCTCCTTACCACAGGAAGAGGCTTTGCTTGTATCTTTCCACAGAATCAACCTAGACCCATCTGGGTTCCAGCAAGAAATGTCAGATTCCAGCCCTCCAGCCACAAAAATGGCCCGCCTATCCCTGAAGGATCAGAAACCCAGGAGACACAGGAGACGTCACTGGCATCCATGCTGTGCCTGTCAGAGATGCCCAATCTCATGGAAGGGCATCCATGATCTTGTGGATGCTGTGAAGGCTTCATGCCCACCCCAAGCCTCTCTCTGCTATTCTGATCACTGTCTTTGTCCTTCTTCATTCTAACAATGTAGCATTTATGCCAGGAACTCCTCCCCCACTCACTGTTCCCCAGCTATGATTGTTCCACAGGTATATCTCCATACAGAAAATGAAGCAGCCTTCCGGCTCAGCCCTTGCCAACAAAAAAATGTTTCATCCATCCTGTTTGGTGTCCTGGTTGGTGTAACTCTCCCTATATGAGCCTCGGGGATCCCAGGAGCTGCACTCGCCCAGTCCCACTGCCTCCCAGGAGACTTCAGACATGCCAACCACCAGCAGTTTAAATCCCTCCAGAGAGGATTGACTTCCCTTGCTGAAACAGTGCTCCAAAACCAGAGGATGCTGGATCTCATCACTGCTGAACCTGGGGGATATGGACTTGGGGGGAAATGTTTTTGTGTCAATAAGTGTTATATGTTCCCTGTGCCTCCACCCCTTGGCTCTCCATTCCTTTGATTTCCTGCCTCCCCCCACTGCTTGGCTCCCTCCATGCTATAGAAACCCCACTGCTCATAGTCCCTGCATCATTCCACTTATTAATCAGCAAATATTCTTAATACAGTATGCCACTGCTCCATTATGAAAACAAAGGGGGAGATGTGGGACCTTGCTAAAAGGCATGGAGGATATGGGGTTAAGGGAAGTTGAGACTTGCTGAAACCCAGATACATCTCTGACTTGCTTTTCTCTGAGCCTCTCGAGACCCAGAAGGAGCTTTGCCACACTCCTCCCTTGATCTTAAACCTCCGTGCCCCCTGGCAAGCCACAGTGAACCCTGTGTTCTCACCCCAGCAGTGATGGACAATAGGTGACAGTTCCTTTGTAGCTGCCACCATCGAACTCAGGTCTAGAATCATGTACTTCCCGCCACTCAGGGCTGAGCAAGCCCCTCAACTTCTATGCAAATTAGGCATTCACAGGTTACTAGCCCCTGCCTATCCAATTGTGAGATGCCCACAGACCACCCTGCCCCAACCAATCCTCTTGCTGATGCTCTGCCTCTAATTTTCCCTTGACTTCTCCTATATATATGACCCTTCCACATACAATAAAGGATCTGCCCATTCTGCCCCCAGCAGCTATATCCTGAGAGTTTATTTCTCTCACTGGCTCACGTCCTGCCCGCCCAGCTCCGCAGACCAGTGGGGAGTCGATGCACGCCCAATTCCCACCCTAACTCAGCTGTGGACCAGCTGCCAGTGCAGCCCAGTGTCCGCAGCCACCAAAGTCCTCTGCGACCCACAGCATCCACAGAGAAAGAAATGACAAATCCCCGTGCCTTTTTAAAAAACACATTGGCTCATTTAGGGTTGCTTGCATGATCATAGTGGTTATTTACCATGAAATGGACAACGGATGAGCGGCTATACCACTGATGACCCTGACACCCGTTGAGCAAGCACCAGCTGCCATTAGCTACCCTGGGAGGTCTGGGGTCTCATGTATAGTCCCCATGGGATGCAATGCATTGACAGGCTCAGCCTTGTGCTAGAAACCACAGCTGCTGTGAGTTCATGAGTGTCACCACCATGAAGACCATGTTGTATCAAGAAGGCAGCATTTCGCAGCCCTTCCCTCCTCCTTCTACTCTCTCATTCTTCCTGCCCCTCCCTCCTCTGTGAGGTTCCCTGAGCCTTGGAGGGGTTGCTCTAGATGCGAAGCACACAGTAGTCACTTATCCTTGGTAATTTTGCCAGCTATGCCTCTCTGTATTAACCACTGTCCACTGTAGTAAGAAACGTCTGTGTTTGAGGCTTTAAGCAGTACTAATCTATAGGTCATCTTGTTGAAGAAATTCCCTGTGACAGACAAAGCCTTAACAGCAAGAGTAGAGTGGAGTTTCATTTATTGTTATTACAAATTTTGGAATTTACACTGATGGGCCAAGCATAGATGAAGCATTGGCCACAAGCCCCAGTTACAGAGGGATTTTATAGTAGGACACAGAGATGTATACGTGACATTAGACATGTAAATTAACAAGCATAAGGAAACAGATGCCTATATCTAGCAATTTACATTTTTACCGTGGGTTCTGGAGAAGTTCAGATAATCCTCCCCAGGTATTCTCTGGTCTCATCTTTTTCCTTCCTTATCACAGTTAAAGTAAATGCTTTGCTTTACTTGGTCTTACTGAACTTCAAAGCTCTGGTAGTTTCTCACCTCATGCTATGTGACTGGCCATCTGCAGCCTGCAGAATGTAACAATGAATAACGGGGAGGACAGTAAGCGCATGCTCATTTTGCTATAATAATCTATAGGGACAAATAGAAGGCAGTTTACCTGCTGTCCATTTAGCATAACGACAGTAGTAGGTCCCCTCACACCTGGTCCCCTGGGGTTATGTCATTCTTTTTTTTCCCACTCATTGCAATGTGGTATCTTTTGCTCATAGCACATCTCCGTTTGGACCAGCCACATAGCATGTGACTCATGGATATTCCATTGGAAAATGCAGCTAGAGACTTCTTACATAAGGCTCAGCTTCATGACATCTTGCAGCATCCATGTAGCAAATACCCCAGTTGATGGGTTTCAAAGTTTCTAGAATTATTAATAAAGCATTCTTTTTGTTTTGTTTTGTTTTGTTTTTTTCAAGGTAGGGTCTCACTCTAGTCCAGGCTGACCTGGAATTCACTATGTAGTCTCAGGGTGGCCTTGAACTCATGGAGATCTTCCTACCTCTGCCTCCCAAGTGCTGGGATTAAAAGCATGCACCACCACGCCCAGCTAATGAAGCATTCTTGACCTGGGATTTTCCATTAGTTATGGAGAAGACCAGCTCAACCTCCCCTCTCCCGGGTGGGGATTGAACCAAGGGCCCTGTGCATGATAGATGAGTGCTCTACTTTGAACTTTATCCACAGCCCTCATTGTATTTTTTTGTCCTGAAACAGGGTCTCATTAAGTACCAGGCTAGCCATGGACACATATTACAGCCCAGTTAGATCTTGAACTTGTGATTCTCTGCCTCATTCCTAGTAGCCAGGATTACAGCTTTAACCACCAGACCCACCTTAGTAGTTTATGGTATGTAGATCAAAATAAATTTATTAAAGTCGTGATACAATACAAATATAAAACCATCAAGTTAGATGTCAGAATTTCAGCAAGCCACATTGTGGGAACATCTGCTAGGCTAGGAATCTTGGGATTCATAAACATTCTCTTGATTATTTTAATATTTGATGAAAAAAGCCTAAAAAGTCTAAAGTAGGGCTGGGGACATGGTTGGTGATGAAGAGCACTTCCTGCTTAAGCATGAGGGATTCTTGGCTGAGACTACCAAGTTCAACTCCCCAGAACCCACATATGAAAGCTAGGCATGTGGGTGAGGTGGTGCGCACCTTTGATCCCAGCGCCCAGGAGGCAGAGGTAGGAGGATCGCCATGAGTTCAAGGTTTGAGGCCACCCTGAGAGTTTATTCCAGGTCAACCTGGGCTAGAGTAAGACCCTACCTCAAAAAAAAAAAATCTAGGCATGGCCATGCACAACTGTAACCCCAATACATGGAGGGCAGAGAACAGAGAATCCCTGGGGCTTGATGCTGCAGGTAGGGGGAGAGATCCCATCTCAAGGAAATAACTATGTGGATGAATGATAACAGGGACCCAGTGTTCTCCTTTGGCTTCACCACACGTGGGCTTGGGGTATGTGCACCCCTACACACATGCACATATACTATACATAATGTGCAGCACACATACCATATTACATACTCTACAAATACACATGCACACTCACGTGCATGCATGCATGCAAAAAAAAATCTCTACAGGAGATTCAGATAACCTCTAGTTTCTCCTTAAAATGGACTTACCTGGTGGCAATAATGTCTAATAGTGGTCCAGTCTGAGTACTTTCTCTGTCTAACATCTCCTTATTGGGTTTAAGTTGGCATACCCCTCCCCTGTGTGCAGTGTGAGGATATTGTTAGTTTTGGTCAGCAGGTCCAGACGGAATGGTCGGTTGGAGTACAGCTCTGACTTAGCTAAGTTAGCACTTCTGACCTGTATTCCCTTAGAACGGCTGGGAGATAGTCTTGTAACAGTAGCTGTCATCAGGCAACTATTATATGCCCAGTTCAGGAATAGATGTGATGTCCAAATACTAAAAATGATGCCTTGCTTAGTTCTGACACCAAACATAGAAGGGTGTGAAAATAGCTCCAATTTTTCAGATGAACTGAGTCCCAGAGGCTGTCTTTGAAGAAGGTTATGGGCCTCTTACAGAGCTCGAATGAAACATGGTCAGGCTGGTCTCCTCACATCATGGTGCCGTCAGAAGCAAAACAAATGAAAAAGGAAGAGGCGTGCTCTAAACATTGGCAACCACAAGAAACACTGGGTGAAAAGGTGGAGCTTGAATCACACATGAAGGGGATATAAACTTGGTGGGCAGAAATAAAATGTTTCCTAATTTCCTTTAGGGCAGAGGGAAGAGAGAAAAAAATCAAAGCAACAGCAAAGCCAGTGATTTCCACTGTTCCTTTAAAACTGAGAATGAAGTTTTCAAGGAATAGTGGACATTGAAGAAGGGCAAGAGTGAATGTACAGATGTGACAGATAAGTGTGTAAGAGACCAGAGGAGAGGAAGTCATCATGATAGGTCAGGTGACCATTATGGTGGTAACTTTCACACTTTTCTGCCTGCATTACCAAGTAAAAAGCCATATCATATAGAGAATCAGCACATGCTGTAAGTGTGCATATATGTGCATATATATCTCCATATGCATATATACATATACATATATACACATATATGCATATATACATTATATATAGCAACATATATCAGTAAAACAAATATACAAAGACAGTTCAATGAAGAATATATTTCCTTTAGAAATGGTTCTAAAACTGATATCCATATACATGAATAATTGAACTTGAATCCATAATACCACAAAATATAAAATAATTAGCCAGGTGTGCTCATGCCTTTAGTCCCAGCACTCAGGAAGTTGAGGTAGGAGAATAGCTATGAGTTTGAGGCTACCCTGATACTACAGAGTAAGTTCCAGGTCAGCCTGGGCTACAGTGAGACCCTACCTCAAAAAAATTGACTTGGAATATGTCATTCATAATATATACACATGTGTATATGAACGTTTGTATATGAATGCAGACAAGGTAAATGCTCTCCCTCTGAGCTGCGTTCTGACAGGTATGAGTTTTACAAAAACAAACAAAGCTTTGACATGCTGGAATTGGTCTCTGTGGCTCCAAAGGCAGTTCTCTCTGTGCAGCCTTCTTGCTGTTGGAAAACACAACAGCCCACAACCAAGCAAGTGACAGTTTCCCTTGGATGGCATTTTGCAATGCACCATGGTTTGGATAGTTCCAAACAGGGTTTCTCAGCCTTGGCACCCAGGCTACCTGGAAGCACTGGATTCTTGATGATGACAGGACATTTCTGTGCATTGTAAGGTGTTTCTACCTACTGGATCACAGCCGCATCCCAGCCTCAGGTGTAACATCTCTAACTGGTCTCCAGATGTTGTCAGGGACTAATTCACCCCCACTTGGTAACCACAGTCTTAGAATTATAGAAACCATGTCCTGTTACAGATCTCACTCATCTAGAGTATTGACAAGTTTAATGCTTGTAAAGTAAACTTGTACCAGGTTAGGTGTGGTGGCGCACACCTTTAATCCCAGTACTTGGGAGGCAGAGGTAGGAGGATAACTGTGAGTTCGAGGCCAGCCTGGGCTACAGTGAGAACCTACATGGAAAAAAGAAATAAAAACATCAAGAAATAAATTGTAGCACCTGGCTGCTGGTTCTCCTCACTTACTTAATTAGCCAAGGTGAGGTTGGCACAGGCAGCCAGCCGCTCTGTGTGCTATTTTGGTAACAGTCATTGACACTTTAGACATTACTTAGCGAATCAGCATTTCAAGTTTGCACTTAGCAGACAGTGCTTGTATTATTAATTCAACCACATTAATGGAACCTGTTGTTCAAAGATTTCAGAACACAATTTCAATACTAAAAAGCTGTCTACTTTTCATGGCTGGATAGTGGGCATGTGGGTATGTGAGATATACACTAATCAAGCTGTCATTATAAATAAACACAGAATGGATAGATTAAAAACAGTTCTTTAGACGTCAGTGCTCATTGCCTGCCAGAGTGCAGAACAGGGGGGTTAGGAAAGTTCTGGAAATTAACTTGCTCATGGGGCGGATATTTAAAGAGGTGCTTATGTTTCTTTCAATGAGTTTATAGATATCAGTCCCCAAATGTAATTTTTTAATTGATTCACTCAAATGCCAATTAATTTATCTATTTGATGTGTATTTTTATCTATTATGCCTATATAGTCAAAGCACGATGATGATAATTTAGAACTAACAGAGATAAGCTGGGTGTGGATATTTTGTTATAGCAGGACAGAGTCTAAAACAGCTGGTGACTAATATTAAAATATACATCACGGTTTGATCCAGGTGTCCCCCACAAACAAATGAATGTGTTCTGAATGATCGATCCTCAGCTAATGGCAGTTTGGGTTTTATAACCTCAATGGAGCTGTGTCATTGGGGGCAGACTTATGGGGTTATAAGCCAGCTTCCCCTTGTCAGTGTTTGGCACACCTTCCTGCCGCTGTTTGCAGTGCTATGGTGGAGGTGATGTCCACCCCTCTGCTCATGCCATCGTTTTCCCTGCCAGGATGGAGTCTCCCCTCAAGTCCATAAGCCTAATAAACCGATTCCTCCACAAGCTGCTTTTGCGCAGCAACTAGAATGCTGACTACTACAACACACACGTGCGTGTGTGTGTGTGTGTGTGTGTGTGTGTGTGTGTGTGTGTGTGTGGCAGTCTTTAGAGTGATTAAAGAGCTAACTACAGATATACTTCTGCACTCACATTCATGGTAGTATGCAGCAATAACATTGATTTATTTATTAGTTCATTCATTTACTGTGTGTACGTGCAGGTGTTTTCACTGGCGAGCATGTCCCTAGGGCAGGAGTTGTGTGGATGACACCTGCACATCCGTCAGATGGAGGAAGAAAACAGTTGTCTAGGCTGAGACACTTCAATATTTTACCAGAGCCACCCTATCTGAGTGAAAGCCTGGCAAAAGTAGGACCGAGGCCACCATGTATTCACAGGGGGAAATTAGCTCCTCACTGAATACCGGCATATCCTGGGGAGTGACTGTTGAATAAGCTGTGAAAACACCTGCTCAAACCGGAGCTCTAGTAGGTTCTTACAGCCAGACCTTCTTGAAAGGCAGCTTCATTAGGACCTTGACTTCCATCCGCATCTCAGTTACTCTTCTTGCTGTGGACCAAACATCTGACAAGAGGCAGTTTATGGGAGGAAATATTTACTAGGGTTCACAGCTTGGGAATTTG
Source organism: Zapus hudsonius (assembly GCA_004024765.1). NCBI lineage: Eukaryota > Metazoa > Chordata > Mammalia > Rodentia > Dipodidae > Zapus > Zapus hudsonius. Next base: position 12,505 of record PVHP010042233.1, read on the forward strand.
TGGTGGTTTGAATGACCTGTTGTCCATAGGCGCATGTGCTTTAAGTATTTGGTCCCCAGCTGGTAGAGCCTTTGGGACATGAAGCCTGGCTGGAGGAGGTGTGTCACTGGGAGTGGACCTTGAGGTTTATTAAGCCAGCCCACTGGGTGTTCAGAGTGCGCTCTCTCTGGGTCTGCTTTCTTCCTGCTGCTATGACAAGATGTGACACTTGATCTCTGATCTGCCATGCTTTCCCTGCCATGATGAAACTTCGCTCAAAAACCGCAAGCTGAACTAAACACTTTTTCTTATAAGCTGCTTCTTGTCCAGGAGACGAGGTCACTGCTATAGAAGAGACACAGGCCATGGTGGCAGCAGAAGTGTGGAGCAGCTGGTACATGAACAGCACATGGGAAGAGCAGAGCCCACAGGATGTGGGGCCAGGCCCCCTAGTCACCTGCTTCCTCTGGTGAGGCTCCACCTCCTGAAATAACACCACCAGCTGGGGACCAAGTGTTCAAACCCCAGAGCCTGTGTGGCTCATTTCAGACCACAAGACTGGGTGTATGTGGCCCACCTTCTCCTTTCTACAAACTCTAAATGAACAGAGCCACGGCATGGGTCTCCAGTGTCTTTTGTCAACTTTTCGAATAAAAACGGGATTGTAGGTCTATGAGTTCTCAATCCACTCAATCCCACAATCCCACACCCACTTTGGCTCTGGGGTTTTTCAAATGCTTCCTGGGTAGGCACATGCAATGTCCACTTGTGATTAGTGGCATCCTGGTACAGACAGGCTCAGCTTCTCTATTGTGTCCACATCATCAACGTTACACAGCAAACTTTAAGTGATTTTTGCCCAGACCTTCTGAGTTTTGCTTACTTCATCCACTTTCACATCTTGTTATTTTTGTTGTTTTACACTGACAACATCAATATTAATATTGCCACCTTCGGTCATCATCTGTCTGAGCTAGAAATGGTCTCAATTTCCTGACCCTTTCTCCCACATTTGGGTTGTTTTCACTCCCATTTCTGATTTTATCTAGATAAACTACAGTGTCTGAAGACCTATCTATTCCCGCCTATGTGGGAGGTCTAGGAATTTCAGTGTATGTAGCATCTCTATCTTAAATAGATGATGACCAAAGCAGCTGAGTCGGGGCTGGGGAAATAGTTCAAGCGGATAAAGGCACTTACTTCCAAAGCCTGATGGCCCAAGGTCAACTTTCCAGTACCCATGTAAAGCCAGATGTACAAAGTGCTCTATGCATCCGGAGTTCATTTGCATTGGCAAGAGTCCCACTTGGTATATCCATATTCTCTCTCTCTCTCTCTCTCTCTCTCTCTCTCTCTCTCTCTCTCTCTCTCTCTCTTTCTCTCTCTCTCCTTGCAAATAAATAAATAACAAAGAAGGGCTGAGTGGAGACATGAAGGCAGCCTGCCCAGGTATGAAGGACTTGTTTCTATGACTGTGGACAAGTAACCAGTCTGCTCCTCCCTTTCCCATCTTACATTGAGGAAAAGAATTCTCCCTCCTTCTGTTGTTAATAAGGTTTCATTGGAGTAACCTGTCTAAAAGGTTGATCACGCCTATGAGCACAGGAATGCCCTATAAGCATTAGCCATCATTCTATTAAGCATCTGTGTTTGTTTTCTTTCTCATAGCTGTGACAAAATACCTGACAAAAATAGCAGCTTAATGAAGGTCTTGATCATAGTTGGAGGGGATATAGTCTATGGTGGTTGGGCAGGTGTGGAGGCAGGAGCTGAAGGAGATAAATATTGGTACTCAGCCTCTCATTCAGTGCAAGACCCCAGCCCCTGGGATGGTGCCACCCACATTCAGGTAGGGTCTTTCCACCTCAGTTAACTTGATTCTAGAAAATTCTTTGTAGACAGGCCCATACATTTGTTTCCATGGTGATTCTAAATTGTGTCAAATTGACAGCCAAGTTTACTCATCACAGCATTTTCTTTTTTCAAGGTAGGGTCTCACTGTAGCCCAGGCTGATCTGGAAATCACTCTGCAGCCCAGGCTGGCCTTGAACTCACTCCTGACTGCTGGGATTAAAAGTGTACACCATCACACCTGGACGATATAGCGTTTTCACATGGAGAGGGTTTAAAAACCTGTTTCTCTTTCTGTGTTTTTAAGGTCCGGACTATATCAAGGATCACTTGCCTAAACTTCACCAGCATACCGCCTATATAGGAGAAAAACGTCCGGCATTAGAAAAAACCGGAGACCTTAAATATTTATGGAGGCCGGCCACACACAGAAGCATGCCAGCAAGATATAAATATGAGTATGTGGGTGAAGTTGGCTGGGGAATCTCAGAGTATAATTTCATCAACAGATCAAGACTCCAAAGTGGCTTTCATATCAAGGTATTGCTCTCAAGTTCATCCTTTTCAGTTTCTAGCTTGAATTCCTTCTGAGTTTGCTTCTCTAGGCAAAGTCGAGTTCTTGGTCACACTGAGAAGTAATGGGATTTGAGAAAGATAAATGTGGGGATAAATGGACTTACTAACACTTCTCCCCCTTTAACACACCAGAGGAGGGGATC
>PVHP010042234.1:0-15073 GCA_004024765.1 Zapus hudsonius
AGAGGGACAGAAAGCGCATTTCAAGAAACAAAGTCTAATCAGATGTTTGGTTGTTGTGGCCTTTCTGAGTTCTTGCTTGCTTGAACTTTAGAGGTTTTGTGACCGTGTTCACAGATGTAGCAATGCCTGGATTTACCTGTGAACTTGAACATCAGTGAAGATGGGCCAGGTAGACATCCCGTTTCCTACCTAACGTGACACAGGGAAACGGACACAGCACCGTCCACCCTCCCACCAGGATTCCTACCAAAAGAGTGAATTTAATATGCCTGGATCCAACCAATTTGTGGGAAACGTTCAATTTACAAGGGGACAGAAAACAAGTTCAATGACACATGATGTCACTCTAAGCTGCTACAATACGGCTCCTTCAGTGGAACGAGGAAAATAGGACAGAGGACAAGTTTCAAAATATTTGTGAGTCATGTTACCCAAATGTAGTCATAATATGGGTCCTAATTAAAACAAACCAACTGCAGAAGCGGCTTTTCATTTTTTTTTTTCCTCCCCAGGTAGAGTCCCAATCTTGCCCAGGCTGACCTGGAATTCACTCAGGCTGGCCTCAAATCCACAGCAATCCTATCTCTGCTGGGATTAAAGTCCTGCATCACCACACATGGCTTAAAGTTTAAAAAAAAATTTGGAATGGAGAGATTGCTCAATGGTTAAGGCTCTTGCCTGCAAAACCTAACAACCTGAGTTCAATTCCCCAGTACCCACGTAAAGCCAAATGCAGAAAGTGGTGCATGCATCTGGGGTCCGTTTACAGTGGCTAGAGGCCCTGGTGCGCTCTTTCTTTCTCCCTGCTTGCAAATAAATATTTTAAAAACGCTTTATCTATTTTCAAGCAGAGATACGGGGGTGGAGGGAGGAATAGACACTCCAGGGTCGTTAGGCTCTCACGCAAGTCCCCCAATTGCTGATCCATCTCTCCAGCCCAAACCAAAAGTGGCCTTTTTGAGTAAATATTATTGTACTATTATATTCAGGTATTATAGGTACAGACCTAAGGTTAGTGGTAGTCTTAAAAGATAAATAGCTGGGGGGGGGGGTTGGAAAGATTGCTCAGTAGTTAAAGCACTTGCCTGCAGAGCCTAATGACCTGAGTTTTGATTCCCTAGTAAACAGGTAAAGCCAGATGCACAAAGTCACAAAGTGGCTTGTTCATCTGGAGCTCCTTTGCAGCAGCTGGAGGCTCTGGTACTCCCATTCTCATTCTGTCTCTCTCTCTCCTACCTCTCTGCTTGCAAATAAATAAACATAAAAAAAAAAAAAAAGCTGGACAGCCGGTCCATGATGGAGGGTGGTCTGGCTTTATGACGACAGTGTGCTGAAGCGAAGCTGAGCTTCATTCAGGACCTTGTCCCTAAAACAAGAGCAAAACTAGTGCCCAAGTCATCTAATGGCAAAAACACAGGGGAAAAGCACTCTTTTATGTTAACAGCCACAGAAAAGGTAGTCACCCTAACCAAGCTTACTTTGAAAAAGTGTGATAGAGTTCTGGGGGCCAGGCTGGATCCACCAGGGGCCGGACCCTGCCGTTCCCTCATGGGTGAAGCAAGGCCTGCAGAGGGTGAATGTGTCCTGTATCAAGCTGGGAGCCACACGAAGCATGGGATCTGCATAACCAGTACCGTGGGAGAGGGGACAAAGCAGATGGCAGCTCATGCTGGAAATAAAAGTTCCTTCCTATTGTAATCAAAAGTAGGTTTCCGGGGCTGGAGAGATGGCTCAGCGGTTAAGGCACTTGCCTTCAGTGCCTAAGGCCCCGGGTTCAATTCCCCAGGACCCACATAAGCCAGACCCACAAGGTGGTGGCCCTGGTGCGCGCTCTCTCTCTCTCTCTCTCTCTCTCTCTCTCTCTCTCTCTCTCTCTCTCTGTATCTCTTGCTTGAAAATGAATAAATAAAATATTAAAAAAAAAAAACAAGGGCTAGAGAGATGGCTCAGCAGTTAAGGCACTTGCCTTCAGTGCCTAAGGCCCCGGGTTCAATTCCCCAGTACCCACATAAGCCAGATTCACAAGGTGGTGACCCTGGTGCGCTGTCTGTCTGTCTGTCTGTCTGTCTCTGCTTGAAAATGAATAAATAAAATATTTTTTTAAAAAGTAGGTTTCCTCTTGGCCATCTTGTGACTTGCTGAAAACAGCACTAAACCCGCCAAGGTTTGTAAAGATCAGTAAGAGACCCGCCTCCTTCGGTCCCTCAGTCCACAGAAAACTTTGTGGTGACAGGAGAGAGAGGCAGTGATCCAGTATTGACTGTCAGCCATGAACAGGCCAGAAATGACTGGCAGTAACTAACTCAGCTGATCAGCATTGGCCAGGGCTTCCCTGGCAACCACTGTTTTCGGCTCTTTAATGCATGAACTCTTTCACCTCAGTTCCTACAAAACCCTAGAAGCTAAATTCCATAACTTCCCCCTCCCCCAGAGTAGGACATGAGGTGCAGGGATAAGTCCTTTAGTGAGGGAGTAAGTAGAAACCGATGAGCCAGGATTCAAACCTAGCAAGTCAAATTTAAAAGCCCCCATCCACCTCCACACTGACAGACTTCAAATTTAATCTAAGAGTTCTAACAGATCCTTGAATTAAAAACCAAAGAAACCTAGTGTGGTGATGGATCCCTTTGGATTGCTGAGTTCAAGGTCAGTCTGGGCTAGAGTGAACCCCTGCCTTGAGAAAACAAAACAAGACAAAGGCAGCTAACAGAAAAATGTCTATCATAAGGAAGTGGGGAGGGGGGTTACTTACGGGTGAGGTCACAGGCCTAAGTCCACACTTGCTGCTCTGACAGGCCTGTGGCGGGGGACACAGGCTCCCCTGTGTGGCTCGAACGCGATGTCGATGAGTGAGCACCCTTATCCAACATGCAAGGGAACCAGAAGGGTTGGAGGGAGCATGACACTTCATGCAACTCTACTTTGGTTTGCAAGTATCACATATAGAAAAGGAGGTGAGCAAGGTCCACGCCTCAGGATAGCTCCCTTTACTGGTCGATTCCCCCCCACAGGTAAGACTGTCTTTCTGAAACTCAAGCTGTTTTCACTTGAGGGAGAACTAAAAAGCTTTTCTTGAACAAGAAGTACTATTTGAAGCTAACAGGAGAAGAAAGAAATGAATGAGGGTTCCACATGAACGTCTCATGATATTGAAGGGCAAGGGAAACAGGAGAAGGAAGCAGAGAGCCAAGAAAGGGATGAGGCAGTTCACAAGGCAGAACCTCCCGAGGCTGCAGGGAGATAGGACCAGGCTCCTCCAGCAGGCATGGATGGGGAGGAGCTAACTTTACTCCTTTAGAAAGAGTTCAGGCGACTCCCTGTGAGGTTCTGGACAAGCCTTGTGGGGAGGAGGGAAGCTGAGCTGGAGGGGATGGAGTAGCTCACACTGGTGTCAAACTTCAGCTCTCACCCTCCCACATAACCAGGACCTCGAATTCCTGCCCTCCCTAAGCTGGGACCCCATGCTCCTGAAGCCCACCCTCCGCCCCAGGGGCTTTCCTCCCGCAGCCCCACCACAGCTCCTGCTCCCGCCTCAGGTTCCTGAGCACACCGTGGGGCTCTCCAGCTCAAGGCCTCCACATTTCCTGTTGCCCCTGCTGTGCGGTTCCTCCCTCTTCTCCTTCAGGTCACGTTCTCAACCAGTCCAACTACCTCAGCTGCCCCGCACTGTCCCAACACTTCAGATTCTCTCAGCACTAATCATCTGACACACAGTGTCGCCTTCCCAGTGGCGTGTTGAGCTACATGCTCAAGTGTCCCTCCTGTGCTGGGATCACACAGGCAGCGAGCTTATTAAGCAGGGAAGAGCCCCACAGGCTATGTGAATAGTGCGGGTCAGATCTCAGAAGCTAACGTGCCAGAAATTAAATCGTAATTCTTTCTGACGGCTCAAGGTGAGCATACGGCCAGACCCGAGCCGCCCTGAGCACCAGACAGATAACCATATTCAAACATGAGAGGCTATAGTACTGAGCTTGACCAGGATAAGGCAGAGTTCCAAGCCCTGTGAAGGACCCCGAAGTGTGCCCTAAAGCCATATGAGTTGATGGTCTTTCATAAAATGAGCCAGGACCCAGCCTTCTGTTCACCGAGCATGGTGCTCACGGAACGTTTCATTTTATGCACTGCTAGATGTGTGTAGTGGGTTGTTTTATTTCCTATTGTATCTTCAGGTCAGCTTTTGGAGGAAAGGGGCTCCCAAGTAACTATCAGAGGGTCTGTGATTCCTCTGGCTCCCCACCTACCCACCCACCCACACACACACAAAGGAAAAGGGTTGTGTGACAAATCCTGGGGCACACGTGCGCTTCCTCAGCTGTCAGTCAGCAGATGCATGGAGTTTTCACCAGCCTGTAACAGACTTGTTCATTTACACCACTACCTTAAGTGGATCGAAAACCCTAAGGTGAAGGTCACGTGACACTTGCTTTTCCTTTTATCCTAAGCGACTGGAGACACAGACTAGAATTCCAACACTTTATAAGTAAGTGCATACTTGCCTTGTGCAAACATCTTATAAAACCATGGCCAGATTTTATCAAATTTCAACCTTAGCCCCACCTCTCACCCGGAGTCATGGGTCTCAGGAGAACTCAGCTAGGAACTCTTTATTTCTACAGTGCCAGCCCAGCGAAGCCTTCTAGGGCTTGGTGTGTTTCAGGGACCCGGTGGCTACATGCTGGGTGTGTAGAACCAAGCTTCCCACAAGCTGTAACAGATGATTAGAACTTACCATTGAGGCGCCTTTATACTCAAAGGGAGAGGTTCACATCTGCTAATCTTGGAACCATTTTTCCACCCAAATAGGATCATGGGACCATCTGGTATCCATCCCAAGAGGCAAAGCACTGCCCCACTTGAGAACACCGTGTAGCACACAGAGGAGAGCTCTCCAGGCGACTAGTGGGCACATCACCTAACCCACAAAATGACTGATTCAAGCATGCACGGGTCTAGGTGAAAAGAACCCACAGTTCAAACGTTTGTGATCTGTGGGAGCAAATACATGACCTAGTGTCAAACTGTTTATCATCCGCTGACTGTAACTGCTGAGCTACAGGGTACTCACTGGGGTACAGTAAGTGTTCAAGGGACCCTGTGGGAGGGACATTAGTGTGCCCAGGGGCTAACAATCTGTACCTCTGTGTGAACTCAAAGGACCCGGTGGCAAAGCTGGGTTGGGCACAGCCTCGCCCTGCCTGGCCTGCTGGAGGAGGCTCCACTTGCAGAATGGACACACTCAGGACATGTGTACATGGCATTTACACTTCAGTGGGGCTCAATAGCAATGCCCCGATAGAAGTTAGAAACCCGTGCTTGGAAAAATAAAATGTCAACAGTGGAGGAAGAAGATTCCAGGTGTGCAAGGGCTCGAGAGAAAGCTGCAGGTGTGCGGCTGTTACAAGGGGGTTGGAGAGAAGCCTGGGCCTAGCCGGGGACAGTGCGTTGCACAGGAGACTCCCCATTCTGTGACCAAAAGTAGGAGCTGATCTTTACAGAGAGGAGGAAGGAGTGTTTACCTGGGAAGCAAAGGGCAGGCGGCCAGTGGTTAAGGATGAAGGGTCCCCAGAGCTGTCCTTGGTGCCACACAAGGGAGAAAGTGGTGGAGGGAGAGACAGTGGTGTGAACGAGGCTCAGTACCCAGGGTTTGGTGTGGGTATTGCTTAAGGAGGGCACGGAGGACAAAGGGTTAAGAGGGTGTTGAAGAATGAGGTCAGAAACCCCGGTGGCTAATCTGGTAGGCGTTTCCCTATCTCCACCCTCAACTCTGAGACTCCCAACCCCCCAAAAAGCAAGCCACATGGACCCAGGTACGCACCCCAGCTGTGCCTAGAAGGTGGCAGTTCTACCCCCACCATCTTATACGTGCCCAAGCTCACGTCCACATGCAAAGCAGGAATTCACAGGTTGCTGATTTCTGCCAATCTTCGTTGTCCATTTCTTTCCCCCCTCCTCCTCAACTTCTATTTAACCCACGATGCTGCTACAGTAAAATGGGATTATTTGCCATGCTTTTTTCCCCGGGTCTATGCCTGTTATTCTCTCTGAAGAGATGAGCTGAACACACACAGAGCTGTAACACTTCCACGGGCTCTCAGGCCCATGGACATATCTCCATGGGTGCCCGGTTTTGGGTCCCCCGCTGCCGCCAGAGCCATCAGAGCCACCGCCGCTCGGAGCATGCCAGCTCCCTCCCTCCCTGTGGTCCCTTCCGTGCTGCTGCCATGGAGCGTGCCTGCACCCTGGTGCCAGCCCCGGCAGCCACCCACAGAGCTGTGATGCGGAGCAGTCCTCGGAGCGGTCTGTGCCCCGGTGCTAGCCAGCTGGACACGCCTCCACCCGCTGCCCAGGATCAGCGCCTCTTCCCAGCCCAGCCCGCGTACCTTGGGGCTGACAGCAGGGTCGCTCCCCGCTTTCTGCTCCTTGCAGCACGAGACCAGCAGCCGGCCCAGCCTCCCCGGATGCATTCCCGTCTCCACTCTGCCTGCGCGGCCCAAAGCCCCAAGCAGACTCCAAGACCAGCGAACCCGTTCCAGTTCCTTTTTGTCAAAAACATTTTGGCGATCCAACGTGGAGCAACCGATCCCCCCAGAACGCGGAGCAACCGACCTCCAGAACACAGAGCAACCGACCTCCAGAACGCAGAGCAACCGACCTCCAAACAGCCAACAGACCTCCAGAATGTGAGTCTACCGACCTCTAAAACCACAGACTTCTACACATGAGTCACACTGACCCAAACCTTCTCTTTCGTTTCTTTCTATCAATACATTGGCCCCAGGAAAAATCTGGGGTCTGGCCCCCACGTCCTGAGGGGGGTAACTCTCTTTTACTGTACAGCCCTGGACGTCTCCAGGGTCCAGCCTCCACGAGGCAAATCTATTCTTTTTCCCTCTGCTTCAGAGATAACTCCTCTTCTACAGGAGTTCGTCGACTTTCTCAAACAGCCTCTGCTTTAGAGCTTCAAACCAGCCCAACGCGGCCCCCAGCCTCCGCATGAGGCAAATCTTTCTTTCTTTCTCAAGCAGCCCCTCCTTCAGAGGTTCAAACCGGCCCGACGTGGCCCCCAGCCTCCAAGGCAAATCCTTTCATTTCTTTCTCAAACAGCCTCTCCTTCAGAGGTTAACATAGCTCCTTCATTCTACAGGAGCCCGTCAATTTTCTTCCTCATAGCCTCTGCTTCAGAGATTAAAATAGCCCTTCCTCCTATAGGGGCTTATCAATTTTCCTGTTCTCTCTTTCCTCTCTCAAGCTAAACTAATGCTACTACAAACTCTAAACCTTCCTTTCCTGTCTCTTAACTTAAAAGAAACCTGGGCTGCCTTAAAAACTGTAGTCGCAAAAGCTAACTTACATCCTTAAGCATAAAGTAATAATTAAGCCTACATTGACTACTATAATATAATTTCTGCTTGTCTACAAAAACGAAGGGGGAATATACCCCTAGAGAATGCTCTACTTATAAATCTATCAAAGACCAGGTTGCCCAATGGTTTTGCTCATTCTCAGAAAATTGGTCTAACTCTAAAATTTTGATAAGATTCCAACTACAAATTTCTACTAAATTTCTACTAAATCATTCTCTCTCCTAATGGTTAAAGCTAATTCTTTCAACAGCCTAACTAAACAAAAAAAAATTTGCCTCCTTGAAGTTAGCTCTCAACAGCCTTACTAAATTCAGTTTTCTTCTTCCTCACAGCTGCCCAAAGTGAACTGTTAATATATGCCAACTGCTTTATCCACACAGGTCAAATTTTACTCCTCAGTGGGGCCTTCTCTCTGCAGATCTCCACCAAATGCCTCAAACTGCTACTTTTATAATCTCCTTCCTGTTCCTTGCTGACTGCTGTTACTATTAACATCACTCTTAAAATTTTTTTCTCAAAAAATTTTTTTTCCTCAATAACAAACTATTTTTCCACCCAGGCTCTTCAAACTGCTGCCCTTTAGCCAAGGATGGGCATCTCCTTTGTTTTAATTCCAGGCCCACTGATGCCAGGTGCCTCTCCAACGTTTCTCTCACAGCAACCACCTGCATCACATCAGGGCCACAGCCTTGCTATGGCACGAAGGACATTCCAATCCCTATGTGAATTCCTTCAGCCCCTATTTACCACTGTCTAGCTATAATTATTCCAACAGATATAAGCAGCCTTCCAGCTCAGCCTGAGCCTTCAGAAAATTTTCATCCTTTCTGGTTGGTGTATGATACAACTCTCCTGCAAAGCCTCACAAATTCCAGGAGCTACATGCTGCACTCGCCCGGTCTCATCACCACCCAGGAGACCTCACCGAGGCCCAGCTTGGATCACTCCAGAGAGGACTCCTTGCTGACTCCAATAGAACACTATACCTTATCACTCCTGAATATGGGACATGGACTTGGGGGGAAAATGTTACTTTTTATGCCAACAAATACTATATGTTCTCTATGCCCCCACCCCTTGGTTCCCTATTCCTTTGATCTGTTTGCCTCTTCCCACTCCTAAGCTCCCTGCCATAGGGACCCCTTAGCTCATGGCCAGCCTCCTACATATTTAAGCCACTGCTCTATATTTAAAAGAAAAGGGGGAAATGTTGGTATTGCTTAAGGAGAGCACAGAGGACAAAGGGTTAAGAGGGTGTTGAAGAATGAGGTCAGAAACCCTGGTGGCTAATCTGGTAGGCATTTCCCTATCTCCACCCTCAATTCTGAGACTCCCAACCCCCCAAAAAGCAAGCCACATAGACCCAGGTTCGCACCCCAGCTGTGCCTAGAAGGTGGCAGTTCTAACCCCACCATCTGATACGTGCCCAAGCTCACGTCCACATGCAAAGCAGGAATTCACAGGTTGCTGATTTCTGCCAATCTTCGTTGTCCATTTCTTTCCCCCCTCCTCCTCAACTTCTATTTAACCCACGATGCTGCTATAATAAAATGGGATTATTTGTCATGCTTTTTCCACCGGGTCTATGCCCGTTATTCTCTCTGGAGAGATAAGCTGAACACACAGAGAGCTGTAACACTTCCGCGGGCTCTCAGACCCATGGACATGCCTCCATGGGTGCCTGGTTTCAGGTCCCCCCCCTGCTGCCGCCAGAGCCAGCAGAGCCGCCGCCACTCAGAGCATGCCAGCTCCCTCCCTTCCCGCGGTCCGGTCCGTGCCACCACCATGGAGCGTGCCTGCGCCCCGGTGCCAGCCCCAGCAGCCGCCCACAGAGCTGTGACGCAGAGCGGTCCGTGCCCCGGTGCTAGCCGGCTGGACACGCCTCCACCCGCTGCCCGGGATCGGGCCTCTTCCCAGCCCAGCCTGCGCACCTTGGGTCCGACGACAGGGTCGCTCTCTACTCCTTGCAGCGTGAGACCAGCAGCCGGCCCAGCCTCCCTGGACGCATTCCCGTCTCCACTCTGTCTGCACGGCCCAAAAGCCCCAAGCAGACTCCAAGACCAGTGACTCCAGTGAGTGCCAGGACATTCCCAGCACAGGAACTCTCTGGACAGTAAGGTGCTCACACTTCTGAGGAATGCTGTCAATAGCAGGCTCTCACATACAACCCACTTCATTCTCGCCCCTCTGCTTTCATCCACTCCATGGGCTCCAGAATAAGCAGTGGACTCAAAGGCTTTCTAATCCACGAAATGAGCTCCGACTTTGCAGGGAGGCAGGGCCCACCGGAAGGAAGTTCTGCCACCCTCAAGTCCGTGCTGATGCTGTGCCCACGGTTAGAGCCACAACGCTGAATGTGACTGTCCGTGAGGGAACAGTGCTGGCTCCACAGATGAAATACAGTTTCAGCATTGGTGTCCCCCAGCTCTATTAAAATCCCTTGTGTCAATGAGTAGTACTCCTAGATTTCTTTGCTAGTTCAATGAAGAAGTCTATCAATTAGTGACACTGTACTTTTGAGACAAGGTCTTACTCTGAAGCCCAGGCTAGGCTATCCTGAATTCACTATGCAGACCAGACTGGTCAGCCTCCCAAGTGCCAAGATTATAAATGTGAGCCACCACACCCAGCTCACAGTACACACTGTTATCACCAGCTATTCTTGAAGAGCTTTAATATGTACCCGAAGTATTTCCACGCCTCTTCCCACCGTGGAGAAGTTCTTCTCATCACTCACCCGCTGGCTGGCACTCCTGTCACGTTAGTAGAGTTCCAGGACAAGGTTTTCACAATCTTCCTGCTTCCTGTACTACACAGCCCCACAAAATCATGTCATTGTTGGGACCCATTATTCATGTTAGAGCTATGGTACAAGGCTTATAAAAGGACCCCCCCATTTCAAAATTAAGATACTTGTGGAATGAAAGAAATTACTATCTTAAACAGTCCCAAGAGAAAAGAATAAGAAAGTAAAACCAAACACGATTTCCTATGACAAGCTTTAAGACAATAAAAACTTTCAGTTAACTGACAAAAGGTCACAAGACTGGACCATGTAGTAAAATATAATATTTAGCAAAATGAAAGTTATAAAGCACCAGTCCAACCACGGCTCAATCAGAGCCTGGCACCAAGACAATAAACACACTAAATGCCAGGAAGAAAGAAAGTACATTACCAGTCCCTGGCTTGGCGCTTTGGCTAACACTGATTGAAACTGGCATTATCGTTATATGTGCTTGCAGCGTCTGTTTCTATTAATGATATTACCCTTACCTATACAACTCTGTAAAGTATGTCAAACTTTTAATGTTTCCCATTTATTCATAAGAAAACAGATACTCTGATGTCTCCCAGCTAACACACCCTCTCAGTGTCTTCTGCCATGGACCCTGGGCTCTCTTCACTGTGCTCAATGGTCAGGGTCTCACACTGAAGAAAAAGAACAATGTTAGCCATAGAGTTCTTCCCAGGTCCCTAGAAAGAAGAAGGGCAATCACCCTTACAATTATATATACAGTTAAATTTTGGCTACCTACTTGGTCTTGAGCGCTCAGAATATAGGCAGGAAGTACTTATTCAGTATGACATACATGCGTGCTATTATCAAGGTTGTATGTATTATTTATCATTCTGTAATGTCTCACCTGCTTTACAAGAGCTAAGCCATGCCATTTGGTAAAAAGCTTAAGAAATGTATTTCTAGATCTTCATGGTGAACGGGAAATTATGCCTCTCATTTCTGGTCATGGCAACTCAGCTAATTTTAGGACCTTGTGTGTTCAGCTGCTTGCTATTTTCACTTTATCTCCCCTAGCTTGCAATCACATGCAGACGATCCTTCGACAGTCTCCCTCCATCTATCGGGGTTTCCCCGACCGCCCTCCAAGGCCTGAAAGTCTACAAGAACGGTACCCCAAAGAGCTCCAGTTTGCCATTGCCCAATTCTTCCTAAAGTCCTGCTTTGATTCTTTCTCCCCAACATTTTCCTCCGGGACTATCTTCACTTCCCAAAAGTGTTCCCTTCAACAGGCCCACTGGGGAAGTTTCCCAGCTTCCACATCCAAAAGCCCCGTTCAGCTTAAATCTATTCTTTAAACAGTGATGTTTATGCACAAAGCACACACACACACACACACAAATCAAAACCACACAAATGAAGTACATTAAATTGTAGCCCTAAATTAGTAACATACCACACAGAATACTTAAGGGTGCCACAAATCTCTGAAGAGGGCTTGATAAATTAAGATGCTGCTCCTCACTGGTAGCTGCCTGTAGCTTCCTGTGTGCTGCGATTCTGTCAACCTCGAAAGGCACCTGTACTTGGCAGAAGGTCACACTACGTGCGCTTCCAGGAAGATTCATGTTGCCAAGTCAGTGCTACCACTTTCCTAATTGCTTTTCATTCCACATTTTCAACAGGCTTTAATGCCATTATGAAGGTCTTACCCTGTAACATGGTACTTTAATTCCACAATTAATAATCCTTGCCTTCAGGAGTTTGTTTCAATGAAATCCCCAAATAATCAGAATGCTCTTCAGTAACACCACCGTCAAAGCAAACACGATTAAACCTGAATATGAAATCATGAAAGTACCAGCTCTGCGGTCCTGGGACCCACCGTGTCACAGCGCTGTCTCAGGTACCTGCTCTCGCTCAGAGGTGGTTAGGAAAATCAGTCATATATTTTCAGAGAGAAACTGCAACTGTCTGGGGTAGACATCCAAGAGGCCGGCATGGCCACCAGGCTTCCGGCAGCAAGCGGAGCTCCCCACAGAGCCAGGCCCAAGACTCACTGCTCCACTCAGCACGCTCTCAGCCCAGGGCTGAAACACGGCCACGGGCAGTCAGGAGTCCCTAGGAGGAATGCCTCTACTGGCCAGTTTGCCTTTCCTCTCAACTGGATGTCCAGGTCAGCTGAGCTTGATGCAACAGTGACTTCTGTCTGAAAGACATCTCTGCTACACTCTGAACAGGAAATTGCACACTGTTCTTACAAGTCGTTTCTTTGTGTGCTGGAATGTGGACCGTGATAGGATGTACAGTAGCTCTAGCCTAAGGTACAAGCAACTGCTTTTAAATTTAATTGGGAGAGTTTATCAATAATTCCTTTAACTTTTAGTTTTAAATTCATTTTTTAAAAATATTTTTATTTGTAAGCAGAGAGAGAGAGAGAGAGAGAGAGAGAGAGAGAGAGAGAGAGAGAGAGAGAGAGAGAGAAAATGGGTGTGCCAGAGCCTCCAGCCACTGCAAATGAACTCCAGATGCGTTTGCCACTCTGTGCATCTGGCTTTACATGGACAGTGGGGAACTGAACTCAGGTCACTGAACTTTGCAGGCAACTACCTTAACCTCCAAGCCACCTCTCCAGCCCCTGGTTTACTTTTTAAATATCTCCATAAAACTCTTTAATTTCTCCAAGACTTATTACAAGAAACAATTTGGATCACTGAACAATTCACTGTCTAGACAGCTGACAAGCCTCAGACAGTTTCTGGACACTTCCAGAGTTTGGGGAAGGCACTACAGAAGCCTCCTGAGAGGCAACTGCAGCTCCTGCCCTTGGGGGGGGGGGAGAAGCTTCCAGCACCTTCCAGCCTTGCTTTGAGGAGCAAGTCTATCCTGGCTTAGAGAGTGCAGGGCTGCAGAACCTCTTAGTGTTTAAGAGGACTTTTTCATCTATTGGAACAGAAAATTTGTGAATCTGAAAATTAAAAATCACAATGCCAGCAGCACCTGGGCCACACTGAGCAACTTTACAGACCTTCTTCCATGGGCTGGAGATAGCTCAGCAGTTAAGGCGTGTCCTGGCAAAGCCTAAGTCCCCAAGTACTGGGTTCGATTCCCCAGTAACGCACATTAAACCAGATGTACAAGGTGGCCCATGCATCTGGAGTTCATTTGCAGTGTCTAGAGGCCCTGGAGTGCACATTCTCTGTCTTTCCCTCTCTAATAAAATATTTTTTTAAAAAAGAGATTCTCTTCCTACTCACACAAGGGAGAGGGGAGGGTAGGGGAGGAAAGGAGGAAGAGAGACACGTTGAGTATGACCGTGGCAGGGCCTCCTGCTGCTTGCTTTAAATGAACTCCGAATGTGTGCACCCATTTGACAGTGGGTACTGGGAAATCAAACCTAGACCAGCAGGCTTTGCAAGCGCCTCTGACCACTGACCAATGTCTCCAGCATCATGCTGGGTTTTAAATAGGGGAGAGAGTTGTTTCTGAGTCATATTGGCTCATACAATAGAGTTGTACAATGTAGCCTATGAGACAATAGGAAGCAAGCCACACGGATTGGAGACTGTTATTTTGTCCTTTCCACTTACTTGAACTGCATATATGAGAAATACGCCAGTCTGGATTTGATATGCATATACGTATGTCTATGTCCCTTGCCGGAGTCTTGCCTAGCATGCTGTACACACAGCACACAGCCTCCTCACCTCAGGGAAGTCAGTAAGCAATGAGCCACCCACTGCCCGGGCCCTGTCCAGGTCCTACAGATAACAGTTCCTGGGGCACCCAGGGTACTCCCCAGGGAGCCAAACCTGCTAGGTTCAGCAGGCTCTTCCCTAGCAAATAATCAGACAGGCTGGTCCTCTGGTTCTGTCGTTTACAGAATAGACTAAATCCACACTGTTTTTGTTGCTTTGCTTGCTTTTATTTTCCAAGAAGCCACTGTAGTGGCAATAAACTAAAAAATTTAAATGCACATTTAGCGAATGGGAATCACTTCTCACTGCTTGCACTAATGATGCCTGTGTGTGGTCTGCACATCTGTACACATGTTCAGGGGAGAGGGCACAGTGGACTAAGGAAAAGTCAGAACTCTGAAGACCATGACCCCAGGACACCTAATTATCAAGTAGAGTTAAAGATGCTGCATGGCCAGAGATCAGGGAGATGGCTCAGTGATTAAAGGCGCTTGCCTGCAATGCCCACCAGCCTGGGTTCAACTCCCCAGTACCCATGGAATGCTGGGCAGGCATTCACTTACAGCAGCAAGAGACCCAGGCACGCGCGCACACACATATGTATGTATATATAGATACACATATACTTATACATACATACATACATACATAGGCGGGCACACATGATTACATAAATAACATCTTTTATTTAAAGAGTTCACATATTTACACTAGAGCATTTTACATGCTGTGTTCCATGACTTCATTTAGATCGAGTGAGTGTTCAGCACACAGAAATGCTTTCCTGCACCTACAGAAAGTGTTGACGGTACTAGATGTTGGTTGGCTCCTTCGGCTGTGGAAGGCCTTCGAATACATTTTTAGCTCCCTCATGAGGCAGGGAGCACCAGCCTGGATACAGCCTGCAAACAGACAGAATGCTTGTAGAGCCTTCCAAAGCTGGGAAAGGATGGGAGTTGTAGTCTGTGATGCACGACAAATGCTATCACGTCCCGCCTCACCTGTACGTGGTGACAGGCTCAGCCGCACACTTCCGGGGTGGAATGATGGATAGCTAAGATGCAGGTGACCCATAAACACTGAAAGGTTTTCTGGACCCCAGCTAGGGCTAGGTGAGTTCCTCACGCTACTATAAACAATGCTATAAAGTTTAATGAAGATTTGTTTCGTGGTTTTCAACACAAATGTAAATTTTCATGTATGTTAATAAACAAGTTCAAAATTCTCTTGCAAGGAAGGGCAGCATATTCTCTGCGCACGCTGGGTAA
>PVHP010042235.1:0-15069 GCA_004024765.1 Zapus hudsonius
ATATATATATATATATATATATATATATATATATATATATATATATATATATATATATATATATATATATATATATATATATATATATATATATATATATATATATCCTATTTTAGAAAGGAAATAGCCCATGGCTTTGTTCTTTTTGCTACTATTCTAAGAGAGATAAATAATCCTGTTAACTCCCATGAAATACCTGGCTACACAAAATAGATTATATGGAAATATTTTCAACATACCTGTTTTCGGCCCTTCTTTCATCTTCATCAGAAACCAGCAATACAGGCATTGTTATCCTCCATTTCCACAGAAGGGCCTCATCCCATGTGCCATGACGCTCGTACACCATGCCAGAATATGTCCATTCATATATATATATATATATATATATATATATATATATATATATGAATTAATGATTTAGGATTACAACAGCTCTTTTTTTGGCGAGCATGCTGTACTAAGTGATATCTGATCTCACAGGGAGTATAAAAGTAAGCTGAGGGCTCGGTAGCAGCTTGTCACCCACTGCAGAGTCTCTGGTGATGTCATTGGAACAACAGAAGAAACACTGTGTCTGAGCCCTAACTGGCAGGTCACCTTCCCTGAGAATGAAAGTTGGCTTTTCCACTTGATATTTTATTAACTATGTTTTTGTTTTCTTTTCCTCTTCCTTCATTGGCATGTAAAGTACAGTTGAAAAGACATGTATAAAAGAAATAAGGTTTTTTTTTCTCCTTCTAACTGCTAGGAAAAGCAAGTATTTTCATAGTCCAGATCCTTCACTATTTGTTTTTGCTACTGATTTTATTAGGGTAATTGTGGATCAAGCATCAGGACTTTGCCTGGAAGTCAGGAAACTACAGCTCCTACCCTGGCTCTAATTCTGGGCTCTGAACAACTCACTTATCCTTAACTTTTTTCTCCAGTTGATGAAATTGTCCCTGCCTCCGGGAATAGTTGTGGGAATCTATGAAAAGACCTTTGATGTGCTCCTAAGTGAGTTTAGGTTTGCACTAGAAAGATATGACATACTCCATATGGAGCTCAAACAGAAATCTGTGATAGATTTGAACTTGGAAAACACGCTAAAAGGAGAGAAACAGAGAGAGAAGCAGAAGTTCGGTGAAAGAAATCAACACTAGCTTGAGATATGTCTAGAGATGTGAGATCTTTAACCTAGTTTCACATACATAATAAAACTATCAAATGTTTTCGTAGAAACAATGCCAAATTGGTAGTAAGGGTTTTCCTCCCTCCCCGCAGAATTATAAGTATTCATTTATAGACCTAGATTTATTTGGATACCTCCAACATTATTTGATCCTTCTTGGTGAATAAAGTGTCTTGAGTTACCACAGGAAGATCCCTTTCATAGTTAAGAATCTAATTTGTTTACAAAGTAAAAACTCTCTTTGGTTTTCTTAATTCTTGATCAAATGGGGCTAATTAAAATTTCATTTATTGTGCTAGTGTACTGATTTCCTGAAATCTGATTTTATAATTCTTGCCCCTGCTAACTCCGATTTGTCTAAAAGAAAAAAAAAAAAAAGAAACTTTTAACTTTCCTGTCTCAAGCTTTTTAGGATGGGGAGTTGAACGTATGTGATAGCATTTATGGAAAGGAATCTCCAAAGCTCACAGGGTGGTCCAAGTACATTTAGAAATTCAGCTCACCTCTAAAATATACAGTTACTTAAGGTTATAGGTATGTGTGTGTTGGGATGGGGTGTTTGTATGGGAATGGGTTGAGGGAGTTTTAAGCTAATATTCTTCCATCCTGCCATTGGAAAAGAATATTGTCCAACATAAACTGCGTTTTGATCCAGATGATATTGTCTTAAAAGTTATTATCATCTCCAGCCAGTTTCCCATTTTAATTCAATTCGAAGATGCACTGGAAAACAAGACATACTTCAAAGCAAATGACCGAAGCCTTCGCCCAACTTTGCCAGCTCACTTTATAGGCAGCTGAGTGATTGAAGCTTTCATTTCACTTGCAAACCTTAATTGGGAGCTCCCCAATCTAGCATCATCACCTGCCTGTAAACCAGGGCTGGATGTGCCAGTGCCTCACAGCAATGATGAAGCATCTGTCTTGGAAGTTTGGCTGTTTGTGCATCACAACCCCAGAGACATCAAAGGAGCAAGCTGGGCTCCTCAGCCTATCGGAGCCGTTCTCCCCATCACCTCATAAACAGGTAAACCGGAGGCACTTGTCTTCCATTAATGAGAACACAGCCATGTTTCCAACAATAAACCTTCCACACCAGTCTCCTACCTGCTAATCATTTGGAAGTGAAATGAATGCACTTCCATTTAGCTCTCCATGGAATGAGCTTACAGGTACCGGTCACCCTGCTTTCAAAATATGATTTTAATTCTTTCCATTATAGTATATGAGTTGTGATGATTAAAAATAAATATCCTGTTTGGTTTGAGCTGACACTGAAAAACTGCATTAGAACTCCTTTCTCATAGGCTCACCTCCTGCTCCTTGCAGAAAAACGTGCCAGACAAAACTCACCCAGGCAAGTTGGGACTTAGTATCTCTATTCTAATTTACTTGTTCATTCTTAAAGACATTGCTGCTATTTAAAATGTCTAGTGGTCCATTGAAGTCACTGTTTTACTATTGTTAAATGATCCCAGGTGGAAGAGTGTTAGAAATTACAGGTAGCAAAGGTTTTATCTATCAACAGGGTCTCTCCTCAAATTTCAACCTAAGAATAAATAGTCAATGGTTAAGAGATGAATTAAAGGTTTAACCTAGAGACAAAACTGCTACAGTAAGTGTAACTACCTAAAAGCTTTAAAAATACTCATGTCCAAGAGGATGCATAAGGAAACGTTTGTAACAGACAAAAAGGAAAAAAAAAAGAATAAAGTATTTCTTGAAGTCCTAGGCGTTATCAGGTCTTACATGAAACAGGCCTGGACCACACACAGGCAGCTTTTATGACAGGCAGCCTTGCATTTCTGCTTTCTTTATGGAGCAGATGGGAAGGGGGAAGAAAAAATCCTCTTCACCATAACAGAAACTTATAAATGAAAATCATTTCAGAACAGAGAAAATGCCTATAATAAAAGATAACATAGGTATATTTGGTAACCTGACATTACATTCAATCCAACACGTAGAATCAAAAGTAGGAATGGTTTCAGATTTCTGCCTCATTTTGTAATCACATATTTACTGCTGAGTTCTTTTTCTTCATCCTGTGGAGGGTGGTAGCATCTTGCTCAAGTTTAGTCTGCACTGTTACAGATTTTATGGTCTAGTTTTAACTCAGAAGGATAATTCCATATAAGGAATCATAAGGATTTACAAGCTTAGTACTGAGAAACAAATATACGCTATGTTCAAGAAAAGGGAATTTCCTCAAAATGATGAAATCATGCCTTTGCTATTTTTGTGGCCCAAGAGTCATTTGCAAATAGGCCTAGGAAAGATTATAAGATTTCCTTTTGCTTCTCTGTAAGCACCAAGAAGTTGGAAGTTTCCTTTTCTTTTCCCTTTTCTTTTCTTTCTTTTTTATTAACCGAAAGCTTGAAAACAGTTTTGTGAAGCTATGTATTTTGCTTAGTACACAGTCACTCATGAGAAAATTAGTAAGCACAGGTTAGGCCAGTGATAAAGAAGATTTATATCACAATGATGCAAAGCAAAGTTATAGTACAACAGCCTCTGTATTAAATATATCCGTGACAAAAATAAACTACAAGAAGGTCCACAGTGTTCCTAGCAGATGCCAGATTTTTTCCCCCAGAAATATCCATTCAGAAAGTTTCCATCCATGTTTCCTCCTTTAGGACTTCTCATTATATTCCAACTGCCCAGAGTTAAAATAAACTAGTCTCCTTTTGTCCTTATATTTCTGAGCTGTGTGTTTCATAGATACTAGCTTTGCAGGACAGTCAAGTTGTCTGAGACTGATAAGTTCAATATTTGATAACATATAACATACACTGTCATTAATTCATGAGTATATTTTTAAAACTATCTTAATAAAAATAAGATTATTTATCAGCTATCTCTTTATTTGTATCATCTATTTATCTATTTCTTTTGTGACACATTCTTACTACATACCCCAGCCTAACCTCAAACTCATGATGCTTGTTAACTTCCAAGATCTGAGATTGTGGACATGTGATACCATGGCCAGTGATGAAGCTTTTATTGTATGCCAGGTATTCTGAAAAATAGGCTTTAAGATGGAAATTATTGTTAGTATTTTGTGAGAGGGAAAGCCGAGACAGAATATCAGATTCTCAGAATATCAGATTTATCAAATCCTATATCAGAAAGCTCAAAGTTTGCTGGGATAATAATGGACCAAGCAGGACTCAAACAAAGCTCATTAAAGTTGAAACCTTTGTGTTCTCTTTCTCACTGCTAGCTTTGAAATACAGGTCCTTTAAGATTACCTCTTCCTGACCATTCTCCTTAGCTTGATGTGATTTCTATCAACAAATACTCCACTGAAACCTTTCTTGGTACTGGTAATGCACTCATTGATCACATCTCACACTTCATCCAAACAAGCTTATCTTCCTCACTGAGTGCAGGTAAGAGCTTTTGTTCATGATAAGGCCCTTCTTTGGAACACCCAACTTTATAATCCCCTGATATTTGCTCTACTTCCTTTTACCTGTGGCCATCTCTCTCTGGATTTCCCAAGTGGGATCATGGACTGGATTAAGCTAGTAAGTGAGGGGATAAAACTGTATTTCTTTTTATTTTTAAATATATGTATTTGTTTGCAAGCAGAGAGATAGAAGAGAGACAGACAAAGAGAGAGAGAGAGACAGAAAAAGAGAATGGATGAGCCAGGTCCTGCAGCCATGAAAATGGCCTCCAGATGCATCCACCACTTTGTGAATCTGGCTTTATGTGGGCACTGGGGAATTGAATTCTGGTCATTGGGCCTTGCAGGCAAGCACCTCAACCACTGTGACATCTCTCTGGACCCTAAATCTGCATTTATAACATGATCTTGCCAAAGAGCTTAATACACATCTGTAAAATTTTCTTCTTCATTTAGTGCTAATTTTTCCACAATCTCCTCAAATTCATTAGTTTTCAAACAGAGATCATTGTTAGCATTCTTTTTCTAATCCATCCAAAATTCTCTGTCCTTGAATGAGTCCCAACATATTCTTATGCCCAGTCCTAATACCTATGCTTTATTATGGGCTCGTTCCTTGATGCCATATTTCTTACCAGTCATACAGTTTCATGGTCCAGGCTGACGTGGAATTCACTAGGTAGTCTCAGAGTGGCCTTGAACTCATGGCGATTCTCCTGCCTCTGCATCCGAGTGCTGGGATTAAAAACTTTTTATTCTTGCTTTTCTGGATTTTGAGCCCTTATATGAACTTATTTAGAGCTGGTTGTAAACAGAACTTTTTCACTGGTGGCCAGGCTTCCACATTCTCTGCATTCATTTGTGTTCTGGGTAAATAGCCTCAGCCTGTGCTAAGTAACTCAACAGCATTTGATATTCTCCATGGTAAGAGCTAACTGGTTAGAAAGGCTGATTTAACATGTTACTAAGGAACTGTGTGGTATACTCTTCTAATCATTAATTTAATCACATTTCCTCATTACTTCATTGTAATTTCTATAAAGGAAGTATGTGTTGCATACCATTGTTTCCTCTTAACACTACATTCTCCTTCCTAGTGGGTAGATATCATGAATTCTCCATTGTGAATAAACTAACCACACAACCATGTTTTTTTTTTTTTGAATTTATGCATGAGGAGGATAGATGAGGAAGAGGACCAAAATTGCTTAGTAAGGAAAGGCATTTAGGGGCTGAAGACATCTGTGAGCAAACTTCACGTCACTTTCAGCCCCAACAATAAAGAAACCCCAAGAAAATGACTGCCCTCCCCAACTGTCACACTGAGATAACCCTTCCAGACAAAGCAAAGGATGTGGCCTCAGACTGAGAAACTAAACTGTAAGTAACACATTTTGATGAGTATTTAGGGATTAAGATTCTGTTTCCTAGGATACCTACATTGGGAAAAAATCAGTTTTATACTAGAAAGATTAATTTTTAAAACATCTGGCACCTGAAAAACAGGGCAGGAAGAGTCTTTGATTTGTTGGTATTAAAAAGAACCATGCAAAGTAGGAAAACAGAAGCAAGACTGAGAGTAATTCTGGATCAAATATTTGATGAGGGATACACTTTTACATCCATTATTTTTTATGAGGAAATTATTTGTATTTAAAGGGTTTCTCAATCTACTCTGGTTAATAAAGAAGGTGTTTTATAAACTGTGTCACAGACAGAAAACTTGACAAACTTACATTCTCTAGCCATGCTGCTGAGAATTAAGGACCTGTCATTGCTGTCCCAATTCAGTTGGGGAATTCAGTTGTTGTTTTGTTGTTTTCTCATAAACTTGCTTTTTATCATTCATATATTTCAGACCCCATCTGTTAATAACAGTTCTAAGGGAACTTGGTTATTGTACTCGCCTTCATTGGCACACACATTGTAATATTTGTGAGATATATATATATATATACATATATATATATATGCATGAAATACTTAACCCTTACTTTCTGCTTTATAGTACATGTATGAATAAATATGTGTATGAATAAACAAGAATATATATATTGCATAACACTATGAAATCACATGTACCAATCTTATTACCTTATTAATATGATGAAACCACTTAACTGCCAAAAGTTCACTGAGTGCTTGCCCAATTGATATGACAACCATAATGGCATGAATAGCAAAAGTTTGTATAAAACTATTAAGCATCTCATTGCTGGACAAACACTGACCCAAAGCAGCTTAGAGGAGGAAAGTACATTATTTTAGGCTGACAAATTTCAGGCGAACACCATCCATGGTCAAAGAAGTTGGCTCACTATCTGTGGTAGTTTGAATAATATCCCCCAATAGATTCAAAAGTTTATTATAATTGTCAATTGTCTCCAGCCAGTTCTGGCTAGAGGAGGTGTGTCACCTTGGACAGATCCTAGGGTTCAGCCCTAAGGTGTTTCTGGGGTGGGTCTGGAATTCTAGCTATACATATGCAAAAAGCAGTCTGAGCTCAAGCCTGGAGTTCTCTTGTTTGCTAGTTTGGAGTGTACTTGCTTGCTTGAGATGCTGGTGGTGGGTTTTTCTGTCTCTGCTTGGATCTGTGAAAGGGGGGGGCAGCCTTTCCTTAACTCCCCCTGGATCTGTTAGTTTCAATAAATAATTTCTTCCCCAAAATTGTGCCTGGTTTGGAGATTCATCCCAGTGACGTGTGACTGACTGTGACACTATCATAGATCCAAGCAGAGAGATGCTTTCAAAAAGCCAGCATCATAAACCTTCAGGAGCTCACACTCTTCTTCATACACCGTAGGGCCAAACTCAGGATCCGCCTTTGTCTCCCAACACACCTCAGAGTTGGACTTCAAGACCCGCCCACCCCCAGTGACATATCTTCCCAGTAGGGGTCCAGGATTCAACCCTGAATCTATTTGTTACACATTTAAACCAGTAAGGCATCAACATTCCTTTAAACACCTTATAAATATTCATTCAGCTAAAATTCTTTGGCATGGGTAGTCATTATTCTCATCTCCAGTTGAAGAAATCACTTCATAGAGAATTTATACAAGTCATCAGATTCACCCACTGGAAAGACCAGGAGCCAAATTTAGCCTATCCAGCTTCTGGATGCACATACTTAAAGACCGCTCTCCATCGACTCTTGAGTGTTAAGTGCAAAGTCTATTCTGGAGTGTGACAATGACTTTTTGATTTTATGGACCCTATCCGCATTCAAATAATGAAGAGAGCAAAGAATAGATTGCAGTTTCATGATAGATGATTGTTATTTTACTGTCAGGGAACCAAATTCCAATGCAAACACTAGAAGCCACTGGTCTGTTTCTAATAAAGACAGAATGCAAAATAAAACATAAATCACCCCAAAACTCTTATAAACCACCTTCTTCCAATCAGCAACTACAGGGATATGGCCTCTGTATTTTCTAGAGACAATAAAAGAAGTAAACTATATGCTTGGATTTCCCTGTCATAATAATTTTAAAACTTGATAAACTGTCTCTGGTGACAGACGATCTTTGGGAAATTGAAACAAACAAACAAACAAAAAAACAATTCTTAGTCTGTTAGCAGGTAAGAGAAATGGGAACACTTTTAGACTATCTAAATTGAAGAGAATGGTTTATTTAGCTCTGATTCTAAACAATCCTTGAGAAAAAAAATGAAAAGCTCTAGTTTGTATGACTGGGTGGATTTTGTGGTGGGTGTTGGCACCATTCACTGAGCCCCTAGTAGGATTACATTTCTTCATTTTTTGGGGGGTAAGCCTGTGACACGTATCACTTCCTGTACTTAGCATTTGGATGTTTGGTTGTGGAACTATAATATTCCATTAAAAAGTTAAAGTAATATGCTTTTGAAATTAGGCTCAGAACTTTTAAGACTGTCCTACCCCTGAGGACCCCAGGGGGTTTCAAAACAACAAAGAAAAGTGGGGCTTCCAATATCGGAGGCCCTTCCTGACAGTCTGGCCTTTCTCATGTGAGTGGATACTCCTGGTAACCAGGATAACTTTTCTGCAGGAGCAGAGAGATTCAATCACAAAAGTCAGAAAGAACCCATCATTGACTTTCCCTGAGGGAGGCAAGTGTGTGGTCCACCTACTGGGAATGGAGGGGGGATAACTGTACTGGGAAGCATCAGAACAAATGTCCTAATACATTATCCTGTTATACAGAAATGTAAGAAGAAATCTTCACATGTCCTGCAGAAGTACATGGGTGATTGATTTCATACAATATTTAATATTCCCTTTAAATATCACATACATTTTTCTTCAAATAAAATAAAGTCATTTAACTCTTTTCAGCTATCCCATGCTAAGTACACGGACCCCTTCTTCTCCCCTCTTTCCCCCTTCTATCTCTCCTTTATCTCTCTCATATGCATCCCCTTGTCTCTCTTCTTATTCTCAATGTCTTTCCCTCTTTCTTTTCCCTCTTTCTTCTTCTCCCCCATTACCATAAACTCTTGGATACAAGGGAAAAAAATCATTCTGCTTTCAACAAGAAGGAACACTGCTATTTGTGACAATGTAAATGAATTTGGAGGGCATTATGTACGTGAAATAAGCAAGATGTAGGAAAACAAATACCACACAATTTCACTTACATGTTGGAGTTGAGAAAGCCAAAATCCCAATACAGACACTAAAAAGGTAGCAACCAGAGTTTGGGGTGGTGGTGGTGGGGTAAATGGAGAATGGAGGATGATCATTAGATTGTATAAAGTTCTGGTGAGACGTGATGGATCACATCTGGAAATCGAATATACAGCATGGTCACATTGTTAATAATATTTCATTATGCACTTGAAATTTATTGAGGGCAGGTCGAAAATGTTCTCAGCACACACATATGGATGGTAACATAAGGTGTTAGATATGTATGTTCCTTAGCTTAATTTTAGTAATTATTTCTCAATATATACTGTAAGAGTTACTTTCTGCTTGCTGGTACAAAACACATAACAAGAAGCAGCTCTTAGGAAGAAATAGCTCATAGTTTCAAGGGGGAAGTTTCATCATAGTAGGGAAAGCAGGAAGCCTGAATGTCATATCTGGTCACAGTAGCAGTAAGGAAGCATTCTCAAATTTAGTTAGCTATCATCACCAAGTAGAGCTACATGATTAACACACAAGGTCTGTCCCCAGGGACACATCTCATTCAGCAAGGCTCCACCTTCCAAAGACTCCATCAGCTGGCCATTAAGTAGGAGGCCTAGTCATAAACACTGGAGGATATGGGGGACATTTAACATTCAAACCACCACATATACATATATCAACATATATATATATATATATATATATATATATATATCAACACTGTACACTGAAACTATTATAGGCAGTTATTTGACAATTACATCCCAAAGAGCTGGCAAAAATATAATAAAGTACTATAACAATCTTATATAGCATTACTACTGGCAGACACCCATATGAGATGCTGAGAAAAATAAAGGCTTATTTCATATATTTCTTTCAGTCTCACACAGTGCCTCAAAGTAATGAAATGTAATCCAAAGAGGTAGTTAACTAGATAAAGATATAATTTCTCTTTATTCAATACCATGAAAACATCTATGAACACCATTGAAAGTTAAAGACAGACAGATATTTCTCCTCTTAGCTACATAATGTTAATCCCCTAGGACCCTAAACAGTTGCAACCTCTCTATGCTTGACTTGAAGTGCTTAGAAACATTGCATCTTGTTTTCGTTCTTCATCACATTCTATCAGACCTAAATTATAAAATACACTATTACAAAGAATTTCACACTGGGGACTAAAGACCTGAAACTTCCCAAATCTTCCCTTATAACTTTTCTTTTTTGTATGTCTTTATTATCCATAATTACATACATTGTATGAACAAATTTTATGATGGTAACCCCATTTCACTCCTCCTTGTCCCCAACCCACTGGGGACCTTCCTAGTGGGTGTACTGAATCTAGGGGGTTATAAATAGCACAGCAGGTACCCAGGTCCTCATCCCCTTTGTGTGTTATTGCTGAGGGGGGCGATGTCTCTGGATATTCTCCCCCACCATGGCTCTTACAATCTTTCCACCCCCTCTTTCACTCAGTTCCCTGAGACAGAGTGGGTGACTTTTAAGTCTGTTTTTGTTGTTGTTGTTGAGATCTTAAGTGTCTCTGGGCTTTTGGTTTCGGTTGTGTTGGATTTTGTTGGTATCTGCCTCTTTGGCCTATCCTGGGTTATCTCACTTGCTGTGGTCTCATGTTTATTATGATACTTTCTCAAAGGATCCATTTGGGGCCTACATGATATGCCTGGGGTGGTTCATCTCTTGCCGGTTTGTCAGCCATCATCCTGAGACTTGTTGGTGGAGTTGGATTAACCAATGCTCTCTCGCTACCTTCTGAAAAATACAAACAGAATCTCCATTGGAGAGTGAGATCAGTATAGGTTAAATGAGACACACATTGCTAATTTGACTAGATTCTATTGGGTGTCAATTCAATAATTACAGTTTAAAACAAACAAATGAAAAAAATCCTACCATGATGACAAGTAGTTTTAATGACTTGTGGTATGAATGCTAAATGTCCCCAAGAGGCTCATGTTTTTTAAATAACTGTTCTCAGCTGATGCTGGTATTCTGGAAGGTTGTTGCACTTTTAGAAGGCGGGGCCTTGTTGGAGGATGTAGGCCAAAGGGATGGAGCCTTGAAGTTTCACAGTCAAGCTTTGCCTCATAACTACGCTATGTGAGGAGCCAGTGTCCCGCTACTGACATCACGATTCCCACAGGATGATGAACTCTAGCCTCTGGAACCATAAACTGAAATAAACCACCCTAAAATTGCTTCCAGTAATTGGTTCATTCCAATAAAAAAGTAACTAATGCAGAAATGTGACATTGATTTTTTTTCAAAGCTGGAGGTTGAACTTGGGGCCTCACACATGTTAGGCAAGTGCTCAACCACTCACCTGCATTCCAAGCTCCATGTCGATTCTTTGATTTCATCTTTTGGTATATAATATGTCCCTGGCAAACATCCCTACCTTGAGAGAATCCTACACATTCTTAATGTGTTAATGCGTCTGATTTTATTTTAAACACCACTATGTTTCCTACCTTCTATTAAATAACTTTGCATTTATGCTACATGTGTGACTTCCAACATTTGATTGGTTCCATCCCCCTCAGATATATCTGCATTACATTCTGGATCTGCCCTTGTGAAATGTCTTGTGCGTGTCCAAATAATCATTCTAGTTAAGAAATATGTTTGAAATTAAATTTAGTCAACTTTCAAATTTAATTGAATTTACTGGAAAAGACTAACATTTAAAGTAAGAAATTGATACTGCTGATGGGTGGATCAATTATTCATAGGAAACATTTCAAAAGTCTGCTCTTTAAAATTGCTTTGAATATTAATAACATACTTGGATCTATAGAGCAATTTTCACACATGACTTGTATAACTAGTAGTTGTAGAAAAGTATGCAAATTCACAACAGAATTTAAATTTGATTAGTGTAGGATTTTATTCCTTAATAAGCATTCAAATGAGATAATTAGAATGAGACTTGGGAAGCTTTCCATAAACACGTATATGCTTTCCATTTACTCATAGTTTTATAAAATATTTTGCTTTCATATACAATATTCACACATAAATGTTAATATAAAAGTAAGATCACAAGGTTATAGAGTTTCTGTATGGCAAGATGTGACATTTGTCTCCACAAATATACTACTTTTTAAAAGTGCATTGCTGAGCTGGAGAGATGGCTTAGTAGCTAAAGTGTTTACCTGCAAAGCAGAAGGACCCAGGTTCGGTTCCCCAGTACCTACATTAAGCCGGTGGCACATGTGTCTGGAGTTCCTTTGCAGTGGCTAGAGACCCTGACACGACCAGTCTCTCTCTCTTTCTCTCTCTCTCTCCATCTTCCTCTTTCTCTCTCTCACACACATTCTCTCTCATATAAATAAATATTTTTAAAGTGCATTGCTAATATTACTGTAATATATGAAGAGAAAATGTGATTAGTAAAAAATAGAATGAGATGATAAACACAACAAATACATACTAAAATTTTAGTGTTAAAATACTAAATTGTATTATTTGTGTAAGACAGTAAATTTTAAAATTATGGCAGCTTATTATTGAAATGAAACCAATATATTTTATTTCCATTGTAAAAAGGTTGTGGGCATGCAATGGCTTATTTCTTTTTTAATAATTAATTTTTTGTCTTAGTTTTATGATAAAATCTTATGATCTAACCAAGGATAGCCTGGAACTCACTATGTAGTCCCCACTGACCTTGAAATCATGGTAATCCTCCTTCCTCATGCTCCTGAATGCTAGAATTATAGACACGAGTAACCAAGCATAGGGTACCCAAGTGCAGGGTCAAATACTAATAGCATTGATATAACATGTAAAAGAAAAACAGTCTGTACAAACAAGTTAAAAATGTATAATACCTTACTTCTCTTCTCTTCCTCGACGTCTCAGACTGACCTGTATAATGGCTATTATTTCAGGTAGTTTATTCACTAAATAAATATTTATTGAAGCATAGTAAAATGATTATACTTTATTAATACGAAATTTATGTCTGATGTAACTGATAAGAACATATTTTGCTAGGTAAAATGTTGTAGATATATTCCTGTAATAATTTATATTTTGTTCATTATTCTTTCTGGTGATTCAGTTCACTTACTTAATTCTTAGTAATTAAAATCTAGATTATTTCTGTTTTTTTCTTTCCTTTTTATATAGCTAATAATGCTAAAATATTTACATTTTTGAAGCTAACCCCATAAAAACTTTCCAGAAATGGGGCTGATCCATCATATTCTTTCAGCATTTGAAGAATGGCTCAGGCTCTCCTTTGTCCTTGTGCCTACCCAGGAACACTAAGCCACAGTTCTTTTTGTCCCAACATTCTTTGCGTCAAGCATAATCAATTTGCATAGGCTTTGTAAAGTTGATGGCGAAACAATCAGTCGTTTATGCACTTATATTTATTTCTATGGTATAGCGGTTACCATCTTGCCGTTAAGACAAAGCATCTGACTAATAGCTGAATATAGAAGGAAAGGGTTTATTTAAGACTAATAGTTTTGAGGGGAGGAATCATGGCATGAGCAAGAAGTTGTGATGGATGGAGGTAAGTTTGAATGAGCCAACTAGTTCTGGCAAGATGGGCATTAGCCCCAGGGTCTGACCCAGGGACACCTTCTCCAAAAAGGCTCTAACTCTCCAACCAGCAACAGCTGGGGATTGAGTATGAAGCTTCAACAGAAAAATACATGAGGCTCTAGAGGAACCACCTGTCATGGTTTGATACAGGTGTCCCCCACAAACAATTGAATGTGTTCTGATAGATCGATCCTCAGCTGATGGCAGTTTGGGTTTTACAACCTCGATGAAGCTGTGTTGTCAGGGGCAGGCTTATGGGGTTATAAGCCAGCTCCCCCTTGCCAGTGTTTGGCACACCTTCCTGCCGCTGTTTGCAGTGCTGTGGCAGAGGTGATGTCCAGCCCTCTGCTCATGCCATCGTTTTCCCTGCCAGAATGGAGTCTCCCCTCGAGTCTGTAAGCCAAATAAACCCATTCCTCTACAAGCCGCTTTTTTTGTTTGGGTTCTTTCTGGGCAGCAACTAGAAAGGTGACTACAACAGTTTTGGTACCAGGATGTGGGATCATCTGTTGCTGCTGGAACCCTGATCTTGTGGCTTTGGTTTTCTGGAAGTGATCTACAGGAGGAATGTGGAAGGATTTGAACTCCCGGCCTAAGAGATGCCTCGCAGTGTTGTGAGTACAGCGTGATGGTCAGAGTTAAAGACCTGAATGTAGTGAGAACTATGGACTGTGAGGTTTGGCTTATGAGGGGGAGAAAGAACTTGGTCAGGACTGTGCCAGAAGCAGTTTGCATGAGAGGCCTGCTGCATTCTGCCTGCCTGTGTCCTGGAAACCTGTGCAGGGTTGTGTTACGTAAAGATGGACTGGTGTGAGCAGATGGAGATGGCACAGAAAGAAGATCTTTGGGTTGAAACTGCTGCCCATTCACCTGCAATTGTTTGAGAGATGAAAACCATTGAGATTGGGCCAGCTGGTCTGCATTTGAACAACAGGAAGAATGCGGACTTTTGAAGTAAGGGGCCTGAATGCCTTGTTCCCCCCTGGATTAACAAATTGGTAGCCCACCTGGTTCTGTGGAGTATGGCAAATGTAAGAAGACAGGGTCGTTGGATTTGCAACACAGTTTTGTTTTTGAAAATGGCCATCGGCGTGTGAAGCAGGTGTGCAAGGTTGCCTGCATGGAGCCCGATGGAGCCACGAGGATGAACTGTGGGTTGCAATGGAGACCCAAAGAATTCCAGGACTATGGATGGGTGCCAAGGCGAGCTGCCAGCACCGGATGACGTTTTCCCGGACTGTGAGTAGCTGAGCTGGAGGGGCAGAATTGAATCTC
>PVHP010042236.1:0-15079 GCA_004024765.1 Zapus hudsonius
GCCCCATTAAGGAAGATGAAGAGTTGTGGGTCAAAATGGTAATACAGAATTCCCATCTTATAGCTCCACTTTTCCTATATCTGAATGCCAGCGGAGTGAGCTTGATTGGAAGACGTGTTCTTACTAATAGGTGTAATGGAGTTCTGATCTCCCAGCAAGGCATGACTATTACTGTCTTGAAATTAGAGGAAGTAAGATTACCAAACCAGCCTCTCTTAAGATCAAGCCTATTAGCATTCTCTTGTAGAATGAGGAAGAGGGAGACTCATCCAGACCCTCACCTGAGATTCTAGCCACTTATTCTTTTCTGCCATCCCCCTCCCCAGGTCTGCATGGAATCCTTCCCCAGCTGCACCTGGTTTGAGGGTACCAGCACACATAGAAGGTTGCAATAGATTGACTGGGGTTGCAACTCTGTTGGTTCAGTTTTTGTGAATTGTCATCCAAGCTGGGATGGAACTTCCTAGTGATGCAGGTGCCCAAGAGTCACAAGTGTTCCTGAAAGTAACCCTCATTCATGCTCCTAAAAGTAATACCCATAAGTTAATGCTTTACCAAGCTGAGCTTGAATGTAGTCATTTCTTGGTCTGATGGTGCCCTATGGGATATATATATATATATATATATATATATATATATATATATATATATATATATATATATATATATATATATATATATATAGAGAGAGAGAGAGAGAGAGAGAGAGAGAAGGAGAGAGATATCCCATAGGATACCATCATATATAAACTATAGGATTATTAGCCAGCTGAGGCTTCCTGTTTTTTAACAAATACAAAAGGAGCCTGGCTGGCTTCTGCCTGGTATGCAAATCTTTCTTTAAGAGAGTCTCCCACAGTTGCTCATGTCCTCCCACACACCATCTTCCCCATTTAGGGGCCTTTACACATGTCATATATTTTTCTGCCTGGAAAGTTCCTTTCCCCCTTACCAGGTCAATTTTTACTAATTTCTTCAGTTTCCACAAAGCACTCCTGACTTGTCAGGAGAGGTCTTTTCCCCACACCTTCGTTCTAGGAAGTGCTTACATCCCAGTGATACTCTCTCCACCACATATCAGGATGTGTGAGTACATAGTTTTGTCTGTGGGTTGTCCTGAGTTTCTTGGGCTTACCTCGTAACCTCAGAGTCTAGTGAATGGTAGATATTAGGTACTCAATAAGCAGGTTGAATGAATGATGAAAATAAACAGGTTGGATGAATGAATGAAGACCAAGATTAATCCAGTCTCCTGACATCTGTCTTGAGCTCTTTCCTTGCAATCATGCCACATACAACAAGATACAGATCCCACTACGTTTCCCAAGAAAGAAAAGGAAGGTGGGAATTACCAAACTAAATGCTCAGGCTCCTCGCCTCCTTCCAGGACACTCCTAGGCGATGCTATGCCACCTGCACACCGAGTGACCCAGTGCCTCACCCCTGCCTACCACACAGCAGTCAGCGGTCGGTCGTGTTTGCAGAGAGCTCCTGGTTCCTGCTGGGAACCATGGTGAAGAGACTCTAAACAGAGCCGGCTGGACAGCCTTGGGCTGAAGTCTAGAGGACAGGGAGGCCTTGGGGGCATACGCTGGCCATACTGAGCTGCTAGGGTAAGTCTGCTTTTCTTTCTCACGATTTGGGCTCAGCTCTAGATCTCATTCATCTGGCCCACTGCCCCTGCTCCTTAGCAGCCCTACTACTGACCTTTCAAACTTGAATGGGAATCCATTTCTTCCTTCCCTTAACCTGGAGGGCATCCAAAGCACTGCTCCCTGGCTTGCTGCCCATTCCCACCCACGTTTTGGCCTCCACCTCCCAGTGAGGGGCAATCACCTTTCTCCTGGTTAACTGGACCTTGGTCTACAAAGAACCAGCAAGCTGTCTCCCTGGCTCTCCTAGGTGTGGATATAGCAGACCTGTTCAAATGCTACTTCGTGGAACCTGTGAGTGTCTTTCTCTCTTTGAAACAAGATCAAACTGCTTTCCATGAAGGTCATGCTTGACATACCTAAAAATTATACAAATAAATACTCCAGAAAAAAAGCCATAAATAGCCAAAATGAATTTTTTTCTGTTGTTGCAGTTGAAAGCTGGATTCCTTAGAACAAAGCCCTTGCTATAAAATGTATACAGGAGTGAAATAAACCAGACAAATAAACTAAACCATGGGCATTTCAACTGCCTCTTTTATAGTTCTGATTTAACTGACACTTTCTATAGCTTGGTTTTTATGGGTGTCAATGAAAATCCAAGGTGTTAGCCGAAAAGGGGAAAGAAACCCGATAATTGATGCTGAATACATTAGATATTAACTAACATAATTATAAAGCACCTCTGAATTTTTTTAAGACGGCAAAATGCTAGCAGCATGTTTCATTGGGTTGATTTCATTTAATCAGAAGATCACTTGAGATCCTCAGGAGTGGACTGCGGCTGCTCCCCTAGCAGAGTCCATTGAGTTAAGAGTGAAAATACTGAGCTGAGGGCGGGATCCATGGTCTTAACAGCAAGGAAGCCCAGCTGGGCTATATATCTTTACTTAAGTATATCCACCACTCTGAAGCCACTAACCACACATGAAATCATCTTTGCCTCACAGAGTAAATTCATTCATGCAAAGTTTTACTGACAAAAAGTAGTTATTGTGACATGTAAATGATTCTAACATTTAGAATAATCATGGTTATAATTCAGGCTAGCATATTTTATTAAAGCAAGAAGTCATATTACCAATCCAGGGAAAGTTATGTGTTGGATGATTCTAGAGTCTGTTCATGGCTTAAAACGCATTGTAAGATCATTCCTGAGAGAATTACTTACTGAAAAATAGCCTCCCTCCAGAATGGGAAAGACTGAAGTTTAGCTGTGACTGCTACTTTAATCTGATTTACTGTGTATGAGTCATTAATTTGAGAATATAGCTGATTGCTACTAAAATCAATTCTCTGCAGCTTATGGTATTTTATCCCCTCCAATCTTTATTTGTTAATTACTAAACATATATGTATAAAATTTTGATATTGTCTTTTTAATCCATACAACAAGGTCAAATTTATTTCTTTCCAGAAATGATCATTAATTGGTATATATCTTGAAGATATTTTCTCAAAATGCATGGGAACACAGATAGATTGCATATAAAATAAAGGTGTATAATAATGTTGGATTATTACAAATCTGTAAATAGAATTACAATACCTATTTTGGTTTATAACTAGATTTTTCTATGCCAATAGAAAAATAGAAAAGCTATAGATGCACTTAATTCCTTTAAACTATTGCACAGGGCTTGTTCTATAGATGAGCATGGTTTCTTTATTTTTCTCCTATTATAGCATATGCATATACATACATACCTGTATCTGAGGGATGTATGTACATACACTTTTAAAAAATATATTTATTTATTTATCTGAAAGAGAAGCACAGAGAGTGTGACGATGGGTGCACCAGAACCTCTTGCCACTGCAAACAAACTCCAGATATGTGCACCAATTTATGCATCTGGTTTTAAATGGGTGCTGGGAACTTGAACTTAGGCCATCAGGCTTTGTAAGCAAACACCTTTAACTGCTGAGCCATCTCTCTTATGCTTATACATACTCTTATACAGCCCTATGTATATGTTTTCCATGTCTTTCTGTATCATTTCTATAGGATGTATTATTTCTGTGAGGACCAAGGACAAGTAACACACCTCTGTGGATCTCAACATTATTATCTGTGAATAGGGACTCCAATGGGCCTTCTCCAGAGAGGAGTTAATTGAGCTAAGTTCTGTGTTCAACCTAAGCTTTAATGCAGATGAGGTTATTATCCCCCTGCCCTTAGAAAGAGCCTGGTACCTTACACTATACGGAAGTGCATCCCCAACCTCTGGACATTATTGCATTATCCCAACCTGGTGGGTAGAATGCTGCATGCCATGTACATGCCATCTGCATTCCCCACTTGGGAGTGGAATGAACCCAGACTTTCGGTGCTTTGCACAAAGGATCTTGAATTTTTCAGTACAGTAACCAAGAACTGAAGCAAACACAGGAAATAAAAGGAAGTAATTTAAACTCAGCACTACATGCACAATGGAAAGGAGCCCCAGTTGCCTTCTCTAATGAGGCAGTGCTAATTACGTTAGAAAATAGCACGATGAAAGAACAGAAAGGGCTCTGCTTAACTTGTCACATTTTTAAAGCATAGAAAATGAGCCAGGGAGCCAGGCTGTAAGGCTCGGATTGCATATCCAGGCATGCTCTGGGAGACTGTGGGCAAGTTATATGACTTCCTTAGATCTCAACATTCTCACGTTTAAAGTGGGAATGCTGCCTTCCTGGAGCAACTTTTCTAAGGATATAGGACACATCTATGTTGTGGCATCGTGCCTGGGGTACAAACCATGGGCACTAGGAATGTTTGGCAAAACAAGGTAATGACAAAAGTTTCTATAAACAGTCAAGGAGATGAATCCATAACCAAAGGAAGAAATAGAATCCCTGTGCAGGAAGTGCTATTTGAACAGTGCCCATAGCAACGTGCCTGGGATGGATGTGGGTGGAAAGCTCAGGAATTCTACACAGTCCAGTTAACCAGAAGTGGTTGACTGTCTCCCAGTTGCAGATCATTTGGAGATCAGAACAGAAGAGGCTCTTAGAGGCCATGGAGTGCAAAAGTTTCTCCGTGTTGATGAGATGTAAAGAACCAGAGAGAAGGGATCTCACCCAAGGTCACACAGCTTCCCAAGCAACAGAATCCAACCCAGGAACTACTGTTTGACTGTAACTCATATTGCTCCAAAGGAATTCTCAAGTACATGCTTTGGAAGCCATGTATTTTCATTCCTTATGGATATATATGTAGGAGATGAACTGTTGGATCATATGGTAACTCTGTTTAATTCTGTTTTAATATTTTATTTACTTGAGAGAGAGAGAATGGATGGCCAGGTTCTTCAGCTACTGTAAACAAACTCTAGACACATGCACCACCTTGTGCCTTGGGCTTTTTTTTTTACATGGGCACCAGGGTATTGAACCTGGGTCCTTGGGCTTTGTAGGCAAGTGCCTTAATCACTGAGCAATCTCTCCCAGCCCTCTATTAAATTCTTGAAGGAATTGTTTCCCAAACTTCTTTCAAAGGCAGCCACCTTATTTTACATTCACACCACTAAGGTCTTAGGATATTAGTCATTCCACATATTCCTCCAGTCTTGGTTTTTGTGATACTTGATTTACGTTGAAATAATATCATAAAAGTGTCACCTGATATAGGCAGATATTGGGCTGTTTGTAGCTCAGTGGTACAGAACTTGCTAGCACGTACAATCCCAACCACTGCAAGAAATTTTTTAAATAACCATTTGTTTATTTATTTATTTATTTATTTATTTATTTATTTATTTATTTAGAGAATATGAACATACCAGGGTCTCTTGCTGCTGCAAATGAATGCCTATCAGCTTTATATAGGTGGCTGGGGAATTGAACCCTGGCTGGCACACTTTGCAAGTAAGCATATTTAACCACTCAGGCCCTGCAAAAAAAATTTTAATGGATGCATTATATTTGTAAATTAGAATCCATAACAATGCATTTAGTTATGTCACTTACTGGTATTTATGCAAATACTACTACCATACTGGTAGTGATGATGATAAATACCATTTTTGAGGACTTTAAATATTTCAGGCACCATCCAAGTGTGTCACAAACATTTGATCCCCACCTCCCTGTGATCTTTAGAGAGAAGCAGCCCAGCTGAGAAATAATGTTAGATTCTGCTGGGTTTAGGTAGCAATAGAAGTAGTGGTAAGAAATGAAAAGATTGCATCATTTATTCATCTGTTTAGTTCACAGATACTGATTATTTACTGTGCCTGGTACTGTGTTTGCTGCTCTAAGGAAGATGTTTGCTCTCTGTTCTCAGTGAAGAATAATCTTTGCAAGCTTTGATCTGAGAGATATTTTAAAAATGAAATTGAGATGCTTTTTGATTAACATTGATATGGGAAATGTTTCAACCTTTGTCCACAGGAAGACAGTTCTACAATCTTTTGAGATAAGAACATGGTGGTCTGAGGGCCTGCTAGATTAGACATGGACAATTTCAGTCGTGTCTATGCTGATCCTCAGAGATCTATAACAGGTAAACAGTTGGATTGATGGATCTGGAGTTCAGAGCAGAGAACTAACTCTATATAAACTTGGGACACATCTAAGGAATAATTGAATTCATGGGCAAATTGTCTCAGGGAGCAAAGTTTAAAAAAAATCGATATGAGAAGACCTTCTAGGACTAGCCCAGGAGGACTTTATATATTTTCAGGCAAGAAAAGGAAGACAAGGCAGTAAGGAAACAACTATGTAAGTAAGAGGAAATCAAGAACTTACAATGCGCCTAACCTAGAAGCAAAGGCCACTTCATGGAAGGGAGATGTCACCAGTCCTGAATGCCACTCGAGGTCAGGGAGGGTGTAGGAGCTGTCTTGAGTGGCTTGGCAGTGACCGGCGACCTTCCACACACCTGTGTGGTAGAATGTGTGGGAGATTAAGTAAAGGATGGAACTGAGCCAGAAAGACTACAACTAACTCTCTCTCTCTCTCTCTCTCTCTCTCTCTCTCTCTCTCTCTCTCTCTCTCTCTCTCTCTTAAGAAGCTCAGTAGAGAAAACCCCAGAATTGAACAACAATTAGGCAAAGGATACTTAGTCATTGGCCAAAGAAGATGAAAGCATATTTATGTGTAATTGTTGAGAATTCAGTAAAGTCTGAGAGCAAGGACTCAAACCTGAAGCTTAGCCACACGTAATAACTTAACCTTCACTCTGTGTATGGACTGAACCAGTGTTGCAAGTCTTACTGAGCATCAACTAATGGAAAGCTATTACTTATGTCCTGAATCTGTCACAGATAGATCAAGGTATTTAACCACTTTCAACTTCGTTGCCTTGTCCTACCTTTCACGATGATGGCAGAACTGAGAAATGTCATATGGGAAGACAGGCTCATCACACCGGACACATAGCTGGAGCCCCAAACTGGTAGCACTTATAATTCCACTCCACACGGCTGAGTAATTTGTTCATGCCCTCCTTCCTTCTTCTGTTTTCAGTGTTGGCAGGAACACTGCATCCATTAACCTAAGCTTCAAATAGCTACCTAGGTTTCCTGTCCCAAATCCTAATTCTCAGGGCATGCTTCATTCTTCCATCATC
Organism: Zapus hudsonius; assembly: GCA_004024765.1. NCBI lineage: Eukaryota > Metazoa > Chordata > Mammalia > Rodentia > Dipodidae > Zapus > Zapus hudsonius. The sequence continues at coordinate 7,210 of PVHP010042236.1, forward strand.
AACACGCTTGCTCCCTTCACATCCCAGTTCTGTATCTTTAATCCCCTACTAATCACCATGGTTATTGTCATTCCGCTGAGGGTGTTCCTTGCATCAACCCATCATCATCCGAAGCCCTGCACTTCTATTGCTTGATCTGATCCGTGTTTTACATTTCACACCATTCTGCCCTCTGGCAAGCCAGGTTTTTCCAAGGTTCCCTTGTCCTCATTCTCATATCACCTTTGGGCATTTTCATCTGATGTGGACCTTGACTTCTTCTAGAATGAGTCTGATGATCTTTGGTAACCTTGGGCTATGTCTTTCCCACTTACATCCAACCTTTAGGATTCTCTAACCTCCGGAAATCCTACTACCTGGTTATTCTGGGCTTGTCAGGACACAACTGGGACCAGAATGAGAATAAGAGAAAAAAATCAGAAAATCAAGTAATACAATGAGCAATTTATCCTAGCTGAGAACTTCCTCAAATATCCTACTTACTTCATAACTTCAACTGTCTTCTTGGCCCCTTCAATGATAGCACATCAACTTGGACTCAGACACTGGAACTCGCCGTTACCAGCTCCCTTTTCAGCTTATTTGTTCTTTCCGTGACCATATGACATTTGTTCTTCTAGTTCTCTGCACTCAAATTTCTACCATCATCTTGATTCCTGAAATTCCTGCCCCATTTCCACTCACTGTTATTGTCCAGTTAATCACCACCATTTGAACTTTCTAATGCCTTTAGAACGGATCTATTTCTTTTTTCATCCCCCTGACATTGTAACCTGTGTCACAGCCCAGGTATTTCCTCTCATGATCGTGAGTGACCAATCTCAAAAAGCACACTTAGGTCTCTTCACTGCCCAGCTGAAACTTCTGATTCCATATTACTTAAAAAATTGCTCCTTCATGTTTTCAGTCTCTCCGTTTGCTTTAAAAGAACCTTGTTCTAAACAGAGTGTTCTACTTGCTTCTTTTTTCCTGAAGTCATACCAAAGTTGCCCTTACTTTTGCTCTCTTGCCCTTATAGTTGGACCCACCTGTCCATGTTGGTCCTCTGTTCTGCCTCAAAGCTTGGTGAAGGATGTTGGGGTGATCGCTCAGTTGGTAACATGCCGGATGTGCTGACATGTGCCTGGATCCCCAGAACTAGGGAGATGCAGATGGCTGGAACCTGGAGCTCACTGGCCAGTTAGTCTAGCCTAAGTGGTGATTTCCAGGCCAATGAGAGTCCCTGTCTCAAAAAGAGATGGACTGTGTACCTGAAGGCAGCATTCAGGGTCATTCTCTGGCCTCCATATGCATGTACACATAAGTATACACCCCCACACATATGTTTACCTGCACACAAAGAACAGGCATACACACATTCAAAACCTACACACACATACACACATACATGCAAACACACACAACTAACTACCTAGTTAAACATCCTTCAAGTAATCAGCCCCCAATCTATTTGTGATCTCCACTCCCAAGAGAAGAGAGCATTCAGCCGACTTAATCACGTATGGGCATGAGTCATGTAACACTTTGTGTTTGCCTGTCTTTCATTCCTTAGAATTTTATTTCTTATAAGCCTCTTAAAGACATTATAAAAAAATAACACTCTTTCTGGCTAAGTTGCTAAAGGATTCCTCATAAGGGAACTTTCACTGTACTGTGTGCAATTCAGCCTCTACCAGGAATGTCACACCACATGGAACCCATTTAGAGGGAGAATGTCAGAAGACAGAGAGAGGGATGGTCAGACAGTTGAAATTGGGAATGTTTAAGATTGTCTGAAATTCTTAGATGAAGCTTTCATAGGCAAATGCTTATAGGGAAACATTTATGTTTAGTCAAGATAACCTAGGGAGCAAAGTGCCCATTTACAGGGGTGGAGATCATCAGAGCGGTGAGCAAGCATCTCTCAGAAGGGGTATTGTCTATAGGGTTCTAGATGGCCCCAGTACTGCCCTTTAAGCCTTTGGCTTCTTATTATACATAGGTCAGAGATGTTCCCTAGGAAGCCTCTGGAGTATTTGAGGCAGTAGTGGGGTATCTGAAGAGGTAGACAAAGCAGAGTTGTCTAATTCACTGAAGAAGTGCTTCAACAACTTACCAAGTGACTGCTACCTGCTAGCTGAAGATCAGGTGTGGCCATTTCACAGGTTGGCCTGAAATGGCATAGGATGTGGCCATTCTGAGTACTGGCTCTTGGAGAATTCATCAGCTTTCACAACTAATAGAAGCATAGCAAAATTATAAGGAGATAATCTAAGCATAAGTTTTGAACCCTTAGAGAGAATAGAAAATAATGCTTGCATCTGGTTCCTTGAACCTTAATCCTGTCTCTTTATTTCATAGATGAAGAAATGAAGTCAGGGAAGAGCCATGGCTATGATATTTTGTTGTGACTGTTTTGCTTTTATGCAATGAGTTGGTTTTTCTGTGTATGTATGTTATTGTTACAGCCATGTGAAGTTGGTTTTCTCTACCCCTTAAAGTGTCTAGAAGCATTCCTTGTATACAAAACCATGTTTTAGTCAACATGAGATTGTAAATTGATTTTGCTCAGCTCTGTCTGCATCTGAAGTTCAGGTTCCCAAGGTTGGGGGGGGGAATTGAATCCATCTCCTATTCCTTTCCTTGTTTCTGACTATTGGAACCACCACCGCTTCTTTCTTCCCTGACCAAATGCTAATGGAGGTGCTAATGAGGTCCTCTGGCCATCATAAAGAAAAAGAAAAAAAATCAAATAGTCTAATTAATCCACAAATTATAGTCCCTGAAAAAAAAGAGGTCATATTTCCTATAGAAATCCAGACAGGGACTAATGGGCACTAGAGCATTGGTCTTGGCTCCTAGGGGTGTGTAGTTTGGAGGTTACCTGTTGTTTTCTCAGGGATTATGAGGCACCACTTGGCTTCCATTAGGGTGGAGCTCACCAGAACTCCCTTCCAAGTCTGAGCAGTCTGTTTGCTTATTAAATGGGAAAAGGAGGACAGAGAGTAACCTCTTTGTATAAGGTGAGCCTAATATTAATAGCAAACATTTACTGAGTACTTCAGGACCCATCCTAAACATTTTATTTTGGAGGGATCGTTCAATCCTGGACCATTACTTTGCCCACTTTATATAGAGGGAAACCGAGGCTCCATAAGGTAGTTAACATGTTCAAGATAATGCAGTGAGAGACTAAATATGTGATTCAAGGCAGTTTATCTAATATGAAATCTACCAGTTGCATTCTGTAGTACATTCATGTAACTCTTTGCTCCCATACTGTCTGGACTAGCATGGCTGCGTCTTCCATGAGCCAACCTGGGAATACAGCATAGAACCTGCCTTGAGCATCTCAAAGGGATGGGGCTGATACTGTTTATAATTGTGTGTGTGTGTGTGTATGTGTGTGTGTGTAGCATATGTGTGTATTTGTGTTCATGCATCCATATGCATGTGTACAGATGCATGTGTGTGTGTATAGACATGTGTGGAGGTCAGAGGTCAAAGTCAGGTGCCTTCCTCAATCACTCCCTACATTATTTTTTAGACAGTTTCTCATTAGCTTGGAGTTCACCAATTAGGCTGGATTGGCTGGCTAGAGAGCTGCAGACATCCTCCTGTTTCTGCTTCCTCGGCATAGAGATTATAGGCATGCCTAGCTTGTTTGCCAACTCAGTCAGTCCTCCTGCTTGCAATGCAAATGCTTGACTGACTGAGCCATCTCCCCAGCCTCCCAAAAATATGATTTGAATGACTATCTTATGGGCAGAAAGGAGCCATGTGGTAGGTTAGAACAGGAAGAGAGAAAGTGTACTTGGTGGTCTTTGTTTTGCTCTTCCAGGGAGCCTCTCTCGGGCTTCTCAAACACTCAAAGGGTTTTCACTCCAGAGAATGTGGGCCTCTATCCAGCAAGAACGATAGCAGCCGTGTTTAATAGCTACCAGTATGCTGAGTGGAGACCATGCTTAAAAGTGTAAAATCACCAGGCTGGAAATTGAAGGAGGGAGTCAAGAAGTTAGGAGTGATTGGGTAAAGGGAGAGAGCTCACTGCTCACAGATTAACAAAATTCAAGATTCACTTTTCCTGAAAGTTGGGTGGATGTTATGTGTGAGTGAGTGTGTGTGTGTGTGTGTGTGTGTGTGTGTGTGTGTGTGTGTGTGTGTGGTGTATTGTGTGCATAAGACACTGAACTGTTCACAGTAAGTCTAAAGAATCTGTGGATGGCATTCCTGGCAGGGCAAGGTCTAAACAGACTTTGAACCCCTGAAGTCACCCCGTCTGTTCTGAGTATAGGCTGGCAACCAGTCACAACTACTGATCAGTAGGCCAGGAGTCCACAAGTGTTGAAAAGGACAGCGTGTGCACCGACTTTGGGTATCCATGGATCTGAACCTGCACTTAACAAACTCCAAGGTGTATACTAAGACATCTAGTAAATGCTCCAATTCTGAGTCAGTCAAGCTTGGGTGTAGCCTGAGTCTCTGCATTTTTCTTGTTTTTATTAATCAACTGTATGTGTGTGTGTGTGTGTGTGTGTGTGTGTGTGTGTGTGTGTTCATGTGTGTTCATGTGTATTGAGGCCGGAGGTGTTATCCTATGAACTAGCATCCATTTTCTTTGAGACAGGGTCTCTCATTGACCTAGAGATCACCAATTAGGCTAAACTAACTGGCCAGTGTCCCCAGGGATCCTCCTGTCTCTGCCTCCCCAGAGCTGGGATTATAGGCATGTGCTACCATACCCAGCATTTTATATGGGTTCCGGGGATTGAATTCAGGTCTTCATAATTACAAGGCTGGCACATTACTGACTGAGCTCTCTCTCCCCAGGCCCACTGAGCCTCTGCATTTTCATTGGTTCCCGGGAATGTTCTAGAGTATTGGGTCTTCTCTTGGGATTAACAGTTTACATTATTGATGCACCCTTGAGGCAGGAACCATTTCTGGCCCACCTTAGGAGTCTCCCCAGTGTTTACCTCCGACTGCTCTGGGTCCCCCTTCCCTGGCTTGAGTGGGAATCCTCACATGCCTAGTGACAAGGTGATGGCTTCTGAAATGACCTCAGGCTTCCTGGGCTGGCTAATACTCTAGATGGGGGGGACAGAGGCAAGGAGAGCTCAACCACTTCTCCGGTAGCCTCAGACCTCTGCTTTGCTATTCTTCCTCCACTTTAAATCCTCAAAGCCGGATGGATCCACTGCAGGGATCCTGTGGTCTTGATCACCTCAACTTACCTTCGTCTGTCCTTCAGGATCTCCACCCAAAGCTCACTGTCTGCATAGGTGTCCTGCTGCTCACGTCTGGCCTCACACTATGTTGTCCCCATGTCTTCAGTTCAGATAGAGCCCCTCCATGGGGTGTGTCTGGATTTCTCTAGCAGCGCGCTATGAGTATTTAATAAAGAGCTGAATGGACTATTTCAATCATTATTTTTAATATTATTTATTTGCAAGAAGAAAGAGAGAAAGAGGAGAGAGAGAGAGAGAGAGAGAGAGAGAGAGAGAGAGAGAGAGAGAGAATGGGTATTCCAGGGCCTCTAGCTGCTGCAAAGGAACTCCAGACACATACACCACTTTGTGCATCTGGCTTTATGTGGGCACTGGGGAATCGAACCTGAGTTGATAGGCTTTGCAGGCAAGTGCCTTAACTGCTTAGCTATCTCTCCAGTGCAAGTTATTATTTTAAGTCAGACTAATACATGGCATAACACGGGGTTAGAGAGCAACAAAGTAGAAGAGCAATGAAATAAAAAGGAGGGTGGAGAGGAAAGTCCCATAGAGGAACTGAGGGTACTCGGTCTCCTGAGGGGAGAGTGAGGTTAGTGCTATGGGAATGATGAGAATTATAGTGATAACTAAAGGTTCCTAAGTACTTGCCATGAACCCAGTATCAGCTAAGCCATGTGCTCATCTCATCCGTATCTCCAAATAGCGTTAAGTGGGTTGGATGAGAATTTCTATTTTTTTTTAAATAACGGGTTTTAATTTAAAATTTTTTAAAAAGTAATATTTGGTGCCCACTACATTTTATGATTTTACATTCTCTATGCAGACTGGCCTTAATTATAAGTCTTAATTATAAGATTTTATTATCAACATTTGATTCAGCTGTAGATTTCTTTTTTTTAAATATATGTTTATTGTCCATAATGAGTTACATTATTTAGTGGGCAAATAATGAGTTGTTATCCCCAATTCCCCAATTCTCCCCTCCCCATCCCTGATCAGTTGGATATCCTCCTCCATGGGCTGTCTGTATTAGTCCTTGTGGCAGGGGATCCTGGATATCCTAGTACTCAGGCCGGACTTCCTGACCCAAGTGTGTTGTTACTGAAGGGTGCCATGCCTGAGGAAACACACAGAGGTGCAGAGAGACAGAACTATGTGCGCTGCCCATAATGAGTTCTATCTTTAAAGCCATATCACACATTTCTAGGTAGAGATGGGAATGCAACACACCTGAATCATGAGATCAACGGAGGCAGACTGTGAGGGGTAAACACTGCCTGAGCCCACATGATGGGACACAGCGGTCCATGGTGGGGCTGTGGGCCACCAGGCAAAGCCAGGAAGGTGGTCTGGGGACAGACTGGGGTTATGTTTTTTTCCTCCACAAGAATAAAGAGAGGGAGCCACACAGAAGAAATACTGAGTCAATTTTGCACTGTGAAGCATTATTTATGTGCTGTCTCTGGCCTGCCTGGGACTGTTCTGGAGTGGGGAGTGAGGACACCAGCCAGCACCCCTGGACAACTTTGTGAGTCCAGGAGCTCACTGCAAAGTCACACTTGAAAGAATAAAGCTACTGGTGATGCCTGGAGTGGCCCAAATAAAAGTCAAATACCACATTCAGTCCTCCAGGGGTGTTTTTGCTATTAAATTAAGTCTGGAAAATAAATAATTGTCTTTGGATTTGATTTGAGAGATTTTTGTCGGTTGAGCACTCAGGGTGAAGGACAAGGTTATTTCTTGAAAGATTCTTTGACTGTCCTCTCCCCTCGCCAGGTGACAGTGGATTACAATTAAGGCATGCAGTCTGTGAAGAGATACATCCCCTCTGACACAGTTATCCCAGAAAAAAAAAAAGGGAGTGGGGGGAGGGGAGACGCTGTCATGGGTTCCAATTTTTATTGCACATTCCTTGGATGGCCCCATATGTTTACCCTCAGCCGACTTTAGACTTGGTGTTCTCTGTGGCTGCTGGCATCAGCCACAGAATTCTTTCATGTCTATTACTTTATTAAGGAATGTAAAAGCCACATACAGACCAACCAAGGGACACAACAGTATGAGGCACAAATAAGCCTGAGTTTGTTTGCTCACAAAGAACTTAGAGGAGGCTTAACACCTAATTCTCCCAGTTGAAGTGCAAAGCTACCAATGACCAAAAGGGGGCACTCTTAGCACTTGCTCCCAAGCCCAATTACTAATACCATTTTGATGAATCTACCTTATAGGAACAGTGTAGGCCTTGAAGATCGATCCTGATGGAAACTGAATGGGGTGAGAGAAGCCGCTCTTGTTACTAGGAATTTCAGTGCTTTTTTTTTTTGACTTTTCATTGACTAGATATGGAGTCTCCAAATTAGAGGACATGGTTAAGTGGCTAAATGTACAAATAATTGCTTTGCACGGTGCCTTGACTCATCTGTCATAAATGCTTGAATGATTAGCCATTATTTGAGCATCTCCTATGAACCTTTTCTCCCTCTTAAAAGGGACACTGAAGCTAGGGCCAGACTAGCCCATAGCACAAAGGTATGAGTGTGGAATGAGTCCTTATACTGGATGTCTTAGTGGGGTTAGAGATAAACAGTAATTATTCAACCCCTTCTGTTCTCCAAACTCTTTTTAAAAAATATTTTATTTATTCATTTTCAAACACACACACA
>PVHP010042237.1:0-15065 GCA_004024765.1 Zapus hudsonius
GCAATATGCACCGGATCCCATACTCTTGGGCTTCCAAGGAAAGATGCACTATGTGAACATCTGACAGGGAGGCTACTAAAAATAGAAACTAGGTAATCCAGAATGCTGTATATTTGTTAACCTACACTGTTCTCACTCTCCGATGGAGATTGTGCTTGTATTTTTCAGGATATAGCAAGTGAGCTGTGGCCCATATAACTCTACCACCTGACAGCAGGCAAAAAGCCTTACACTTTTTAAATTTACTTTTTATTTTATTCCTTCCCCTTCCTTCTTTCCCTCCCTCCCACCTTCCCTCCCTTCCTCCTTCTCTTTCTCCCTTGCCTTCCTCTCCTCTCTTCCCCTTTCCTTCCCTCTTCTCTTTCTCTCTCTGTCTGTTTCAAGACAGTGCCTCATGTATTCCAGGTTGGCCTCAAACTCACTATATATCCAACCATGATCTTGCATTCTTTCTTGTTCTACCTCCCAAGTGCTGGGACGACAGACCTGCAGCACCACTCCTGATTTAAGTGTTTGTGGGATTGGAACCGGGGCTTCAGGATTGCTAGGTAAGCACCTTGCCCACTAAGCTACAACCCCTGTCCTAGTCAAAAGTTGAGAAGAATCATATTTTGTGACATGTAAAAATGATACAAACTTGAAATGTTTGTATCCATACATAGGTAATGGGGACTCCGCCAGGGCGTGTGTGTGTGTGTGTGTGTGTGTGTGTGTGTGTGTGTAGGTTTTGTGCTACAATGACAGGACTGAGCAGGTGCATCAGAGAGTATATGGCCTGTACTAGTTAGCTAGGTATTGGTGATACATGACTCCAATGCCAGTACTCAAGGAGGCTCAGGCAGGAGGGTCATGAGCGGACAGGGTTAGCCTGGACCACACAATAAGGTCTTGCCTTAAACAAACAAAGAAAAACAACAGCATTAATTACTAGCTGGCCTTATATCCAACAGTTTGGCTGAGCTCTATTCTATTTTTCTACTCCAGCTCTGTAGCTGGTTAGTTAAATGATCTGACCCAACTCAGCACCCGTGCTAACTTATCAAAGTCTCGGAGTTTGCAAATGACTAATTGTGTCCTCTTAGTACTTGTGAGGATTTAATGTTTGAAGTAATATTTGTACAGTTCCTAGCACACGGTTCTCCTGCAAATCTAATTTCCATTTCTCTCTTTTTATTAACTCGTTAGTTGGCAGATAAAATGATGGGCTTCCTTGGGACACCTCGTGCCTTATATGTCATCGTTCTTTGGTCACACTCTCCTTTCCCATGATCCTCCCTGAATTTCCATTTCTACCAAAATTTATGAAAATATGATCAAAGTTGGCCTTTAGCCCACGAAAGCCCTATTTTAGCAGCTGGTGGAGTTTTCTGGCAAGCTGGTCTGGGGAAATGTTTGCATTTTATGGGTAACGGGTAAGCTTAATTGCCTGTTAGTTCAGATTCCTTTAAAGTTGGGCAAGACATAGAAAAGCAGAGAAAAACCAATGCAGAAAAACAAAACAGCATGAAAAATGTCTGGGGTAGGATGTGAGGAGTTGGAATCCATATTCGAAATGCATGCACGCCTCCATTTTTCTTTGTTACTATGTCACTGTTTTGAAAAGTCTAAATTATGCTTGAAAAAAACCTAACATGTGCATACATATGTATGAAAGCATACAACTTAGCTGGGTGGAGACAGACAAGCTCAGTAACGGGTTTTGCTTCAAATAAGAGGTCGAAGCAAGTACTGAAATTCATTTCCTTACAGGAGTGGTGAGGTGGGTCATTCTTGAAGCATCTCCAAGACATGTAGACACAGGTCTATGGGAATCATAGAAGAGGCTTCTACATTCCAGGATGCCTTTGTCTCTCTCCTGGCTTATGGTGTTGAGCCTGCTCTCCTGTCATCTGATGGTTCTTTATCAGGACTAATTTCATTTCGCAGGCCATCGTTTTATTGTTGTTGTTCTAACTGAGAGAATGCTACTGTACCTACTGGGGACAGACCACGGACGCTGCTGATGAAACCCTACAAGGCACATGATATGTTTGCTCCCCAATAAAGTGTTATCTAGCCCCAAGTATCAATAGTGTCCTCATGGAGAATCTTTCCTCTCGTTTCTTCCACTCATGGCTTTTCATTTCAGCAGCCTAAACCATTTTTATTTTCTGAACCATAAATCTTTTACAATCTAAAGTACATTTCCTTGCCTTAGATCCTTTATTGCATTCTTATTGCCCACAGGGTGAAGAGAGGAGCCCTTATGCAGCCTCATAAAATTTCTCGTTTCTTGTCTACTCTTTCTCTCTTTCTTTTCCCTCCTGTCTTCTACTTTACAAGGCAATGGAGTCTTTAGTTACTTGTGGGGCTTTGCATGAAGTGTTTCCAGAGTTGGGGCTACCTTCCCACCTTAGTTTGTATTGTGTAGTCAGTCACACTTCACTGGGATGAATCTCCAAACCAGGCACAATTTTGGGGAGGAAAGTATTTATTGAAGTAACAGACCCAGGGGAAGTTAAGGAAAAAAGGCTGGCCCCCTTTCACAGATCCAAGCAGAGACAGAGACAGCACCTCCAGAAGCAAGCAAGCACACTATAACACTGTAATTCACAAAATAGCAGGACTGCCAGACCTGGGTTCCAGCTGTTTGTTTTGCATATGTATCCCTAGAATTTTGCATTCAGTTAGAAATACCTCAGGGGCAAGACCCCATGAGGCCAGGCCAAAGTGACACTTTCTCCAGCCAGAGTGCTGGAGACAATTAACAATTATGATAAATCTTTGATTCTTTTGGGGGACATTTATTTAAAACTATCACAGCTTGTCACCAAGCCATCAAATACCAGCTCCTGACTACCTTCCCCTCTGTGGCAGCTGCCACACCAGCGTGATGCTCCATCTCTTTCATGGTGATCTTCTGGTCAATTGCTTGATTTCCTTTTTAGACTCTAAGCCTCGGAAGAGGACAGGGATCTTGCCCACGTCTCCCCTCCTGCAGGGTCAGTGTAAGGCCCCCAGCAAATACTGTTGCAGAGTGGTTGCATGTGTTTGCTTGTTTGTATGAGTGGAACAGCTCATTTAGAATGCTGATGAGACATGAATAAATGTGGCTGGATGTGGTGATCATCCAGATGTCTGGTTTGTGATAATACTCACTTGCTGTGCAAATACACAAACTGAAAAACAAAGAAAAGAAATAGAACTCCAAAATGGTAGAATGCAGGCAATGCAAATTAGGTCATTTTAGACTCTGACTTGGACAGAGAATTATGGTAGCTCCTCCTTCTCCCAGGTCACATGTCCCAGCGTCCCCCAGGGACTAGCTGAACCCTTCATGTTCCATGCATTTAAAAATATTCTTATTTATTCATTTGCAGAGAGAGAGAGACAGACAGACATGCAACACACACATACATACACACACACACATACAGAGAGAGAGAGAGAGCGAGAGAGAGAGCGAGACAGAGAGAGAGAGAGAGAGAGAGAGAGAGAGAATGGGTGCACCTCTAGCTGCTGCAAGTGAACTCCAGATGCATGCACCACATTGTGCATCTAGCTTTATGTGGGTACTGGGGAATTGAACTCAGGTCATTAGGCTTTGCAGGCAAGCACCTTAACTGCCAAGCCATCTTTCTAGCCCCTCCATTTTGTTTTATAACTTCTTTATTGTTAATAATTAGAAACATTGTATGAGCAAGTCTTGTGATGATGCCCTCATTCCCATCCTCTCTGCTCCCAACCCACTGAGGGCCCTTTTCAGTGGTATTGCTGGAATGGTCCATGGGATGGAGGGTTATGAATTGTACAAGCAGTAGACAGTATTGTTTGTTCCGTGTTTTTTTCTATGCTTACTGTTACAGATGGATTAGGATGTGTTCCCCTCCCTCTAAAGAGAAAGATCTATGTGTTGAAGGGTTAGTCTCCAATGCGATGATCACCCTTGGAGTCTTGGAGAAATGATTGGATCATGAGAGCTCTTGACCTACTCATTTGAATTCTTGATTTAATGGCAGAGTTAGGAGAGAATGGACACTAGCTAGTTGGGGAGGTAATTCACTGAGGGTATACCTTTAAAGGTTATATTTTGTCCCTGGTCCCTTCCCTGCTTTCTGTCTCTCTGTTTCCCAGCTGCCATGAAGTCAGCAGTCTCCTCTGTAATACACTTCCACTCCCATGAGGCTCTGCTTCACCACAATACAGCTGGCCAACCATGGACTGATACCTCTGAAACTGTGAGCCAAAAATGACTTCTTTCCTTAAACTGTTAACCTCCAGTATTATGGCACAGACATGAAAAACTGACCAATACACTGAAATATCTGTAATAAAAATTATAAGCTAGGTCTACTAGTAACAATAACTAATAATAAAATCAAAGAATTGTAACAATACACTCTTAAAAGTTAAGCAAGTGTGCTCTGTCTCTTTCAAAATAACTTGTACTTCTTTATTTAAAGGAGGCACTTGACAGCTTCTCATCAGCATATCTGCATTTACAGCACAAGTTCTCTTGCACTTTGGGGCTATTATAAAGTGCCCCAAATGTATACACCCACTCTCTGTTTCTATCAAATAAAGAAATAAAATATATTTTAAAAATGAACAATGTGCAGTTTAAAATATTAAATGTGTGCTTCCCTCTCATGAATTCGTCTACTTTTCAAAACATAAAGTAAAAGTGAAATGTGAACTGGAAATATAGATCCTTGGCAGAGCACTTCCCTAGCACGTGTAAGGCTCTGGGTTCGTGTTCCAGTACCACTAAAAAAATTAGAGTACCTATAATTTTAGCTACTGTATAAATATCCACACAATCTTTCTGCTAGCAACATATCATCAAATAAATTCATTTTAAAAATGCACACACACATATCCATGCAAATAATAAAAATAATTATAATAAAATAATTTTATTTATTTTAATAAATAATAAAAAAATAAAAATAAAAATAATAAAAATCCCTTACTCCTGTGATTTAAATGCAAACACTAAAAATATACACAAATGAATGAACCTACACACACACAAATGAGCACAAGGAAGCCTTGGGATATCTATATAAGATTGGAGGATTGCATCAAGGTCAATATCTTGCTTTTTATAATGTACTATAGTTTCACAAGATGGGAAAATTGGATTAAGAATGTACCTTCCCTGTATTATTTATTAAAGCCACATATACATTTACAGAAAAGAAATGGGCAGAGCAAGGTGGTGCATGGCTGCAATTCTACCATCCTGAGAGGTGGATACAGGAGGATCATGAGTTCAAGATTATACTTGGCTACATAGCAAGGTTGAGGCCAGCCTGGGCTTCATGATATGCTGCTGTCCCCTCCCCACAAATGAAACCAAAACAAAACAAATAAAAACCCCTCAAGACATAAAAATCCTCACAAATAGTTCATTTCTAAATTTTTCCATTTAATATTTTCCAACCAACTTTGAGCATAAACGAATGGAACTATTGGAAGAGAAAGGACCATGGGCACCGTATTGCTTAATTTCATAATAAGTTTAAAAAATAAATTAGCTAAAACCTCATTAGATAACACACACTGTTGTTAGGAATGGTGGAGGGCGTGAGACATGCATCTTCCTTGCCTGCTAAGGATCGACTCTCCCACTGTTTTCTAGGAGTGTAGTGATTTGATCCAGGTGTCCCCCACAAACCAATGTGTCCCAAATGCTTGATCTCCAGCTGATGGAAGTTTTGAAGTTGGAACCTTTTTGGAGCTGTGTTGTTGGGAGCGGGCTTATGGGGGTTATAGCCGGCTTCCCCTTGCCAGTGTTTGGCACACCTTCCTGCCACTGTCTGCAGTGCTGTGGTGGAGGTGATGTCTACCCTCTGCTCATGCCATCATTTTCCTGCCATCATGGAGCTTCCCCTGGAGTCTGTAAACCAAAATCAACCCATTCATTCCTTTCACAAGCAGCTTTTGGTCAGGTTTTTTTTCCTTTCAGCAATGAGAAGTTAACTGCAACAGTTTTGGTACCAGAGAGTGGGATCATCATTGCTGCTAGAACCCTGATTCTGTGGCTTTGGCCTTTTGGAACAGATTTGCAGGATGAATGTGGAAGGGTTTGAAACATCAGCCTATGAGACACCTTGCAGTGCTGTACGTACAGCTTCATGGACCATTTTGGTTGGAGTTGAAAGACCTGAATACAGTGAGAACTGGACTGTGAGGTTTGGCTTATGAGGATGAGAGGAAACTTTATCAGGACTGGTCTGGAGACAGTTTGTGTGAGAGGCTTGCTGCGTTCTCTGGTCCAGAGATGCTCTCTATCTACCCAAGCCTACTGGCTGGACAAACGTCCCTGGAAAAATAGAAAGAGGCAAGAGATGTCACAGGGATGTGAGGTGGCTGGTCACATCGCATCTGCAGTCAGGAAGCAGAGAGTGATGCTCACCTGGGGGGTGGTGCCACCTGCATTCAGAGTGAGTCTGACCCCTTCAATTAAACCCTTTTTGAAGCATCCTCATAGATACAACCAAAGATACTGTTTCCATGGTGATTTTAAATCTAATCAGGTCAACAATAAAGCCTAACCATCTCCCTCTGTAAATGTAAGTGTGTCACTCTCATGTCCTTTGAGGTGAAACCAAGGGAAAACCATCTCCCCCAGATGACTAGAGTCAAGATCAGAGTGTATTTAGCTGAGGCTTCTATTCGAGAAGAAGTGTCAAGTAGGGAGAAGAGAGACATTAGATCTGTGGTTTACCCTTTGGGACCATGTGATTGGCAGAATTGTCCCATTGTCAAGGACTCTCAGCACATTCACTAAGCACATCAGAACTTCTAAAATACAGATTTGAAGCTGGGTGTGATGTCACACGCCTTTAATGCCAGCACTTGGGAGGAAGAGGTAGGAGGGTCGCCATGAGGTCAAGGTCATCCTGAGACTACATAGTGAATTCCAGGTCAGCCTGGACTAGAGTGAGACCCTACCTCGAAAAATCAATGTGTATATATATGAAAGCTCTTCTCTATTCTGTGATAAATTGAACATGTTTGGGCCAATACAGGAGGAATAAAATTTACCACATCCCTCTATGTATATGAGATAAAATATGTGATTGAAAATATTTATGATGCTGATGTCGGGAAGAATATATGTTAAACAGATAAGCATGTAATAATGCATATTTTCCCCATAAAATTTAATTTATCCCCTGGGCCGGGCATAAACTTTCCTCTTGAACACCTTGAATTCCTACTATAGATTGCTGAGCTAAACCACTTAGTTTTATAGCAAGTTGATCACAGCTATAATATTTCAGAAGCAAAATGATCCTTGCCTGTCAGTTTGATTTCAAAGGCCAAAATTTATAGTTTTGTTCCTGATTTCCTGATAAGATTTTTTTAACATGTGAAACATTTTGTCACCTTCTATCAGCACATGGAGTTGAACTAA
Organism: Zapus hudsonius; assembly: GCA_004024765.1. Taxonomy (NCBI): domain Eukaryota; kingdom Metazoa; phylum Chordata; class Mammalia; order Rodentia; family Dipodidae; genus Zapus; species Zapus hudsonius. The sequence goes on from PVHP010042237.1 coordinate 7,406, forward strand.
CAAATAAAAAAAAAACCCTCAAAAAAGGGAACTATAAATAATATACTACAGAATGACAGAAGAGTTTAATATTCCCTTTGGGCCAGTGGGAATCACTGATTTGTACACATACGTCCTCATCACTGTTGAAGATATGTTACAAAATCTGTATGCTCCTGGAAAAAGAATCACAGAAATTTCTGGAGCTGGGAGCTACAAGGACTTTTTATTCAAGGTAGATAAAATGGAGTTATTGGACAGTTCTGGTATGTATGCTACAAATAGACCTAGGCTTTGATGATGGTTAAGATTACAAATCGGGGTTCAGTGGGGAAGAGTGTTTGCCCTGCAAGCGCAAGGCCTGAGTTCAATCTCCAGCATCCACATTAAACTAGAGCCATGCCATGGGTGCCTAAAACCACAGTCCTGCAAGAGGTAGAGCTGGAGAATTGCTGGAACTCACTGGTCAGCCAATCCAACTAAAAACGGAGGCTCTGGGTTCAGAAGAGAGACTCCATCCATCTTCAGGAAACCTGGGAGGGAGATAGAGGAGGAGACCCCATGTTCTTCTCTGGTCTGTGCACAAGTGAAAAAGGGGCACACACATCTGCACACACACACATACACGTACTACAGCACGCATATTATACACACATACATACACATACCACAGCATGCATATTGCACACACATACATACATACACATAACACAGCACACATATTGCATACACACACCATGACACGCTTATTATACACACTTACTACATATGCCACAACACATATATTGCACACACACACATACCACAGCACACATAGTCACACATACATATACCATAACACACTTATTGCACGCACATACATACACATACCATGCCACACATATTATGCATACACACACAAACATGCACAGCAAAAAAACCCTCCCAAAACTAAAAAAAAAAAACAAAAAACCAAAAAAACCCCATGAGTCAGTGCAGAGTGTGCGTCTTGCTGGTGCTGAGGCTTCAGACAGAGACTCTAAAGTCCCATGGAGAATTGCAGGAGTAAGGGAGTGAGAACAACGGAGGCCCCAGAGCTCTGGCTGCATCTCTCCTTCCTTCTGAAGCACAGGGGACAGTTTTGATCATCTCAGTAGATCTGCAAAGTAATGCTGTTGCCAGAACTGAAGTGTAGCTTTAATTTTTTTTTTTTTTTTTGTAATTAGGGTTTTGCTCTAGCCCAGGCTGTCCTGGAATTCACTATGTAGTCTCAGGCTGGCCTTGAACTCATGGCGATTCTCCTACCTCTGCCTCCCAAGTGCTGGGATTAAAGGTGTGCACCACCACAACCACTGTGTTTTTAGAAAAATATTGTTATTTAATTGACAGGGAGACACAGAGAGAGTCAGAAAGAGTATGGGCGCACCAGGGCCTCCTGCTGCTGCAAATTAACTCCAGACACGTGCACCACTTTGTGCATCTGGCTTTATGTGGGTGCTGGGGAATTAAACTCTGGTCTCTAGATTTTGCAAGCAAGCACCTTTAACCACTGACCCAGAAAATTTTGGTTTTTAGGAGAATGGACTGGGGTGGGCTGGAACATGCAGAGGAGATAATAAAGACCATCTCCTTAGATCAGATATTCTCACCAGCATTCACAAACGATCTTTTGAAATGCATGTGTGTGTTGATGCACTGTTGGTGCAGGCATGTGTGCATGGATGTGTGCGTGTAGGCTTAGGAGTGCCAGAGGTCAATGTCAGGCATTTTCTTCTATCACTGTCCACCTTGTTTGAGACAGGAGCTCTTACAGAACCCAGATCTCACCAACTCAGCAAGACTAGCCAGCAAGCCCTGGGGATTCTTTTGTTTTCAGATAGGATTGCAGGTGCTTCTCACCATGCCTAGTTAAGTATGTATGTGTGTGTGTATGTATGTATGTATGTATAGGCATGCATGTATGTGTATATGCGTATGCATGCATATGTGTGTATATATGCACGTATGTGTGCATGTACACATGTGTATGCATGTGCACGTGTGTGTGCATGTATGTATATATGTAGGTATGCATGCATGTATGCATGTGCATGCATGTATGTGCACATTTGTGTGCATGTACTTACACACATGTGTATGCATGTATGTGTAGTTATGCATGTATATGTGTATGCATGCATATGTGTGTATGTATGTGTGTGCAAGCATGTGCATGCATGCATGTGCATGTATACACATGTATGTGTGCATGTACATGTATGTGTGTGTATGTACACATGTATGTATGTATGCATGTGCATGCATGTATGTATATGTGTATATGCAAATGAATGCCAGACCTTTGAGTCACTTTTTGCTTCATCTGGGTAGCTTGGGCACCAAGCTAAGGCTGGCAGAGTTTGTAAGCAAGCACCTTTAACCTTGGGCCATCTCCCCAGCCCAGCTGTGCCTGCTTTTTATGTGGGTGCCGGGTATCCAAATTCAGGTCTTTGTGCTTTTCCTGCGAACACTTTACCAATGAAGCCACCGCCCAGTCCTATTTACAAACAGTTATCCTTTCGAGAGCAAATGGCTATGAAAGTACCCAACAGGAACGTTTGTTGCTCTTGCTTGGAGCAGCCTGCTAAGTGGCCCTGCTGTTCCAGTCTAGATCTTGATCTGGAGAGAGCTGGGACACTGAGGTGACTATGTTCTGCTCCATGTCTCTCCTGGGCAGGCATCCTAGCACACTGACAGAAGTCCTTGCACTGTGCAGGCCTAGGCTGGGAAGGGACACGTTGTCACTTCCATTGTTGACCAAAATAAGACAGACAGAGTCAGCCACAAGGTAGCAGGGACTTTTACTCCCATATAGGGAGAACTGGCCAAGTAACACTGCAAAAGGCACACAGGCACGGAAAGCGTTGAGCTGTCCTGTCTCTACTGTGAACACAGAGTTTGTGGAGGAGGAAAGTAATGAACAGGTATGAAGCCACTAGCGAAGGGTCACACAGCTGGTGAGCGGAGGAGGCGGAGCCCACGTTCTCTTTATGACTGTTCTAGACTGTTCGACTAGAGCAAGCAGAAGACCTGCAGATCACTGACTCATTCTCTTGGTCCACTCATTCTCTCCACAGTCATGGCGGAGTGAGCATCAGTTTTAGTCTGCAAACGTAGACTTGCAATGGAATTTTCTTTTCTATAGCCCAGCCTTACTGCTGACTTGACATTCCCATTCTGCTGGGTTGGCAGAAAAATTAAACTCAATGCTTTCCAGAAATTTCCTCCTGGGGTGGACATTTGTCAGTGATTTTTTTTTGGCTACTGAGTATCTGGGCACCCTTCTCTTTCTTATGTGAAGATGTCTCAACTTCATAGGACAGAGTTCACCTTTCACTACTGAAGATGAAAACATTAGTTGAATGTATTCTCAGTTCCCTGGAAGTGACACATTGTGACCAAAAGCTGATAACAGGCTGAGCAGAAGCATGCAGACATGAGTTCAGATCCCCAGGTCACCACATAAAGCTGGACCTGGTGGTATTGTCTATAATAGCAGCGCTCTTGTAGTAAGATGAGGGGCAAAGACAGGAGAATTCCAGAAGCTCATGGACCAGCTAGCACGGTGATCACAGTAACAAACAGACTTTCAAACAATGGAGAAGGTGAGGACAACACCTGAGATGTCTTCTGATATCCATATGTATGCCATTTCACGCACACACACACACATGATTAAAAAAAGATTCAAAAAACAGGAATCACACAGAATCCATTAGATTTCAGGCACTGGCAATAGCAGGAGCCTCTCATGTTCAGGCAGTGGGGGGAGGTTAAGGACATTAGTGTCTGATGTCCAGGACTATCACCACACACAGCACCAATCAGGGCTCACTGGTTATGTGGCGCCATCATGGAGCCAGGATTATAGGTCTGCATTTGACATTGTTCAGACCTGCTTCTCTGGAGCTTCTAGTCCATTCCATTTCTAAGCTACAAGGAATTCATTTGTTCCTTTTCTGCTGAGATTAATCAGAACTAGCTTCTGTTGCTTGCCAACATAAACTCTGATCCTTTCTATTTTGCCCCACATTTTGGAAGCCTTAGATTGGGCCTGGGCTTTGAACTACATCGGATCTGTTGGCATGTCCATTGCCCCCCTTACCCTTCGAGTACAGAAGCTCTCTGTTACCTCCTGTCGTGTATGGGATGATGGCATTTGGGGGAAGTTGCTTAGAGCTCCATTCTCCAAGACTTGCTGTTATGGGTTGAATAAAAGATGTTCCTCACTGACTCATGTACTGGGAGCTTGGATGCCAGCTGATGGGCTTTGGCAAAGTGATTGTATCCTGGGATTTCTGCCTTCATGAATGGATCAACCCACTGATGGATTCCAAATCTGAGTATGGCGTCTTGGAAGATGGCTCAGTGGCTAAAGTCTCTTTCTTGCAAAGCCTGCTAGCCTGGGTTCAATTTCCCAGAATCCACATAAAGCCAGATGCAAAAAGTAGTGTAAGTGTTTGGCATTCATTTTCAGTGGCAGAATGCCCTGACACTTCACACACACACACACACACACACACACACACACACACACACACACCCCGAATAGTCAGTTGACAGTTGGAAGGTGAGGAAGGTGGGGCCTGGCTGGAGGAAGCAGGTCACTAGGAATGTATCTTTGAAGGCTCTACCTGTCTCATTGTTCCACTCTCTGCTTCCTGGTGTCACATGCTCCCACCATGGGACATTCTGCTTTGCCTCAGGCCCAAAGCATCGGATCCCAGTGACCATGGATGGAAACCTCCGAAACCATGAACCAAAAGAAATCTTACTTCAAGTTGTTTTTCTCAAGTCTTTATCCTAGAGATGAAAAGTCTGATCAACACGCTTGCTACACAATTATTCCATTTGGGGAACTGTTTCCTCTCTAGTGCCCCACAGAGACTTGAAGTACACCTCTTGCCTCTCAAGGCCCACCGACCCTTTCTTTTGCTTAAATTCTTCCTCCTCATCTTCAACTCTGGGGAAAACTTTCTTCTACCTAGTATTCCTGTTCTGTTCTGGATTTCTCTCTCCATTCTCTCTCTCCTTTCTCTTTCTCCTCTCTCTCTTATCATATTTGTTAAGTGTAGAATTTTGGGAAAAAATTAGCTGAAAAGACACAAGGATAAGTTATGTTCTGCCATGAGCTAAGGATTGGGGCCTGACTGCTTGATTGACAGGGAGGAGACGGAAGAGGCAGGGAAAGGTTCCTTATCTAGAATCTGCTACTGTGATGTCCACACGCTTCCCTGGAGGAATGGGATCCCACACTGCCCAGCATCTTTCGGCTGTTATACTATTATTAACAGACCCCAGGCTGCCGCTTCAGCAAAGCAGCCCTCAGTCAGGTCTGGGAGGGTCCCATGCTTTCCACAGACACAGTTATTCTCTCTGACTGAAACATCAGTCCTTCAAGACTAGCCTTCAAGAAGAGGATGCACTCAGGGGAGCCCATCAGCCCTCCCCCAGGTGGTTTGTTACTGTTTTCTAGAAGCTTTTGGTTTGGTGACATAACTAGTTGGAAATGTAAGTTTCTGGACTCTGGGGGTGGGCAAACTTATTTACTGATTAAATATGTAGAATGAGTGTGGGGGAGGAAGTTAAGACCCCAGAAATAAACAGAGTGATAATTTTAATGTCATTTTAAAAATTTAAGTGGGCTAGAAATTACCTATGAGGGATGCTGTCTTTTTTACTCTCTTTTTATCTTGAAATGGTAATTTTCTGGTATTTCTCCCTTCTTGCAAGTGCATTTATTGAGAACTTTCCATGTGTAAGAAATTATGCTAACCAGTGGCTTTATGTATATAATAGAATGTGAAGCAGGTAGGAATAATGGGGTATAAGCATTCAGCAGTTTTGTCTTCGACTATGACTTAAAACTTTGTTAAACTAGGAAAATTTTCTCCTGCCCTTACAGGATTTTTCTGATTACTTCCAATAGAAATTTCTAAACTCACTTTAAACTGCTAAACAATCTTTGTTAAAAGTTAGTATGTGGGCTGGAGAGATGGCTCAGTGGTTGAGACGCTTGCCTGCCTGCAAAGCCTAATGACCTGGGTTTGATTCCCCAGTACCCACTTAAAGCCAGATGCACAGTGATGCCTGTATTTGGAGTTTGTTTGCAGTGTCTGGAGGCATACCCATTCTCTCTCTGTCTCTTTCTTCTTGCAAATCAATCAATCAATAAAATTTTTTTTAAAAGTTAGTATGTATGTTTGAAACATATTATAAGCCACCCTCCAAACTTGGCTTAAAATTAAATGTCCCCCACCTTGGATGTCCTCTCCAAAGAAGCTGTCCTTGTCTTTCCTTCCTTCCTCACATCTCAGAGTTTCTTAAGAGGATGGGGTGGTTGGGAAGCAGGATAGTTCACGAATTGCTGTTACAGATGCAGGGGTTCCTCAGTTTCTGGACTGGGCAATGTCCAATCTGACTCTCTGTCCTCCAGGCTGGGTGCCCGTTCTTGGGGAACCCCTCTCTTATGGTTGGAAGCCTCATCTAAGCATCTCTCTTATCTCTTATTTAGGAGCCAAGGGTTTCTATCAATGTCCCTTTCTTGCTCATGACACTCAAGTCCCCAGGCCTGGCTTCGAGGCTCTGCAGACATCTAAGACTATTGGATTGCACGATAGCGCCAGCATACACTGGTTCAAGGTCTCCTGCTGTATCTGCTTTGTGGTCCTGGAGACATAGTCTCTTTGGTAATTGATCCTCTTGGTGATTTCAGGATTTTCACTTCTTCCTTTGCCTTGTCAGCCCCTTCTCCCCTTCTTGCAGCTCCTTCCAGAAACATGGACTCAACCCTTCATGACTCACGCTTGGTCCTGCGGCTTTGGGGGTCTGTTCAGGGCTTGGAGGGAGACGTGCCTCAGCATATTGCTGACAGAGAGCAGGTGAGAACGGGAGCTAGACAGGTAATTGGGGAAAAGAAACTGCTTAAAAGTACACACATGCACACACACATGAGCACAGACACACATTCAATGAATAAATAAATAGTACATATAGCTGTCATAAATAGAAAAAAATGAGAAGACTTGATGAATACCAAATGGTTATTGTGGGCATTTTGTATTTTCAAGAAGTATATCTGTATTGCTTAAAACATTACACACACACACACACACACACACACACACACACACACACACACACACACACAATATTACTTAAAATCACAGACCAGAGAGGGAACTGGCTCTCTGCTCTAACAGAATATATATGCAGCATTACCTAGGAAGATGTCACTCTGGATGGACATCTGCAGTCCCTTCCAGGATTGCTCAAGCCCTATGTGGTCCAGCCTCTCCCTACCTCTAGACTCATTCCCTCCACCCTTTCTCCCATGCAATTCTCTGGCTCTCACTCACAACACTGTTTGCATCTGCCGCCCTCTCTCAGGGCATTCTCTTTCCAAGAGACCTGCACGGCCCCTCTGTAGTCTTGTTAGTTCATATTCAATGACCAGGGCTTCAGAAAGACGTGTGAAATTCCAAGCTCTTTAGTCTGTGGCCTCTGAAAGACCCCAGCTCCTTCCCCTGTTATTTCTTTTTTTTTTATTTTTTATTTATTTATTTTTTTTAAATATTTTATTTATTCATTTTCAAGCAGAGAGATACAGGAGATAGATGATGAGAGAGAGAGAGAGAGAGAGAGAGAGAGAGAGAGAGAGAGA